>SNQJ01S0088113.1:34448-53446 GCA_010110895.2 Picea sitchensis | reverse complement strand
ATGAGTTGGTGCTCATATGTATGATAATGTAAAGAATGTAATTATTACTTATCATATAAAGAAAAAGAGGTTTTTACCCTGTATGGGTTTCCTCGGAAAATATCTGTCTCTATGTTTCTCATATATGTGTTTTTCTCATATATGTGACTAATGCTAAATGTGCCAGTGTTTATTTCCCTGCATTATTGTGGTCATCATTCAGTGTTTCTGCAAAGAGTTTTAAAATAAGCATAATCGTTTAAGCTCGGGGACAACTGATTCACCCCCCCCTCTCAGTTGTTCAACACTTTTTTCGTTTTGAGTTTATTTGATCGTTGTCTCGTAAAGCTTTCTGATTGCTTGACTGTTTAGGATTGTTCATCAACTAACATTTGCAAAGATTTCTTGGTATTGATAATTCTTATATGCATTTGAAATATCTTTCTTTTCTGGATGATTAGGACTCTTATGACAATCTATCTTGATTTATGTTTCTTGTTTCTTTTCACTTGAGAATTTTTGGGAGTGTTTATCTTATTTCTCTTTTACATCTTTGAGTTCTTGATTGAACCAGTTATCATACTTTTTTTTTTTAGTTCTTGTTATCCTTTGAGTGCATTCTTTTTTTGAAATATTTTTTCTTCATGTTTTTTGTATCCGCATCAGACTCTTTCATTTTGATTGAAAGTAATGAAGCATTAATGGATTTACATTTGTATCTCATTATTCTGCATTCTTTTGGACTTGAGTCTAAAACATCATAAGTTTCACTTTCTCACCCTTGAATAAACAACAACCCTAAAATGAAGCCTTATAAAATTGATCAGACACTTTTATATTATCTGGTAGTGAACCTACAATATCTTAAAGTGTAGGGCTTTGGAATAGGTTGCGAGGCTAACTTTCCAAATCCATCAGAAAAGCATAGAATCTTGTGTTAGGGAGTGGTAAATCCAACCTTCATATAAGCATAGATGGGATCCCCCTCTGAAGCTTAACCCACATAACATAAAGATTGTATATTGTGGGTTCTTCCTAAGAAACGATTGGTTTCATTTGGTCTCGGAGATTTGTGAACCGTGAATCCATTCAATGTTCTCAGTAGTATTTCAGTCCACTTGTCCTTAGTTCTCTTGAGAATTTCAGACTTGTTATCCTGCCCATACGTTCCTTCTTGACTGTCGACTGTACCCCCCAAAAGTTGATTGCAAGTTGTTAACCTTAGTGGCCTATATCTGTAGGGTTGAAACATAAGGTGATAGTGAAGGGGAGTCTTCGTCGTACCTGGTTCAGACATTGGTCAAATTCACTCGAGCTCCTTGGGGGGTACACACATAGGTAAAACCATGTGTGAACTTGCACCAAGGCGTAAGTCTGTTAAGCAAGTCTCCAACATAACTGATCCACCTGCTCTATCCCAACCCCTTCCTATATTGATCTTGCAATGTTGGATTTCATCACCAACTAGTGGTTTCCTTGTGGGAATGTTTGTTTGATTGCTTGCTTCTTAGATTTTTAGCGTTTGTTGTTTGTTTTCCTTAGTGGACATTATCTTGAGTCAGTTTCAATGGCGTCAATTTCTGGGAGTACCAATGAAGGACCCCCTTGTCCCAAGGAACCTTTCTCCTTTCCTTGTTTTGGAAATGTTGGTCCTCCATGCATTTCCACACTGAGTCTTCTGGCACTCACCATTGGGTTACTGGTTTAGTTGTTCCCCACTCTGGTGATCTTGACTTTTTCCAATTCTTCGAATAAAGATAATGCTTCAGATGTAAGAACACCACCCACAAATCAACCTCATGTCGAACTTTCACCTTCTTCACCTGTCAGGTTTCCTTCCATTTCTCCTTCTTCGCCTAGTGAAATATCTAAAGCAAGTAGCTAGGTTTATAAGAAGAAGACGAAACAAAAGGGGAAGAAGAAGAAGAATAAAAAATAAACCAATCCTCCAACTGCATCAGGTCATGTTGGATCCGAGAAACTAGCTACTATTAATTATGTCAGGAGTGTTGATAATCTCGACAAGTATAAAACGAATATTCCTAAATGCAAATTCCCTTGTAGGCTTTGTAAGGGTGACCAATTTATGAGGGATTGCGCTGGTATCCCCAAGGTATTATAAATGTGGTCTTCCATGTCATCAGATCTTGCTAAACATGCTAGTGACACCCTATCAACTAGTGACATTAAGGTTGGTAAGAAGGATAGAACTGTCAAATTTCCTTGTATGTTATGCAAAGGTGATCATTACTCTCACCGTTTCCCTCATATGGATGAGGTTTCTTATCTTTTGGAAAAGACTCAACTTACAACTGGTCATGATAATATCTCTCCCAAACTATCATTAGTTGATGGACTGCTCAATTTGGTTCCATCCCCGGTTAGTCCAGTTGATCAGGTGGTCAATCTGGTTTCCTCCTCAGTTTAACCACTAACCCAATCAGGTGTCATCCTGGGATCAACCCGACTCTTCATATTAAAAATGAAACCCAAGAGACTGATCCAGTTTCATCATCGATCATCCCCACTCTTCATCTAAAGAGTGCCAAAGTGGTCGATCTAGTTCTGTCATTGATTGATCCTACTCTTCCATTAAAGAGTGCCAAAGTGGTCAATCTAGTTCTATCATTGATCGATCCCACTCCTTCATTGAAGAGTGCCAAATTGTTGATCCATTTCTGTCATCGATCGATCCCACTCATCCCTTGAAGAGTGCAACCAAAGTGGTCGATCCAGTTCCATCGTTAATCGATCCCACTCCTCATTCAAAGAGTGAGGATGTCTCTCAAGTCTACCTCGTTAATACTAATTCACCCAAACAAGGGGGAACTCTACCCATCCCGATGGCACACTCTTAAAGCAATCAAATGATTTATATTAATTGGAATCATTTGACAGAACCCTATCTTCCTTATTACGTTCCTTTCCAAATTACCATGTAGTTTTTTGATAGGAATATTCCTAAAACTATAATAGACGAAGGTTATTCTGTTAGCATCTTATCTGTGGATGCTTGGAAAGATTTTGGTTCCTGCAGCTTGCACTCGTGACTCAAAATTTGTTGACCTTTGACAAAAGAGTTAGCCAACCTTTAGGGATCCTTCCTCAGTTTCCAATTACTTTGGGAGGAAAAATAGTCTACGTCGATGTGATGGTAGTTCACAAACCCATGGACGTTAACCTACTCCTTGGGCGAGACTATGTCTATGTTATGAGAGATTTTGTGTCCACTCTCTTTCGAGTGATATGTTTCCCTCAAAATGGAAACATAGTAATGATCAGACAACTTTCATTCATTGACCCCCATCTAATGGTCAACTATATGCCTTCCCTAAACGGTCCATACATGCCAACGATGTTCGCCCTACCATAGGTCAATTTTGTAACAACCTGCCCCATGTGTTCAACCCCACATGAGAGGGAATATCTCCCTTCTCTTGAATTAGATCTGGTAGTTGAAATGGTTATTTATTTGATAGGACTATTAGAGCGAGATCTCCCTACCCTTATCGAGGTCGTCGATGTGTATTCTTTCCAGAGTGTTTTTCTCCCATCTAACAAAGATCTCCTGGAAGCCATGGATGACGTTTGTCCCTTGACATGTATTCCTTCCAGAGCATCGTCGTCTTGGAAGCTATGATCAAGGAGAGGTTTTGAGCATAGTTTTTCTTCTTTGTGGAAAGCTCGTTAAAAAATGAAGCATAGGTTTTGAACATAGTTTTTCTCCTCTATGGAAAGGTCATTAAAAAATGAAACAAAGGTATTGAGCATAGTTTTTCTTCTCTGTGGAAAGATCATTAAAAAATGAAACAAAAGCTATGAGCATAGTTTTTCTTCTCTGTGGAAAGCTCGTTAAAAAATGAAATAGAGGTCTTGAGCATAGTTTTTATTCTCTATGGAAATCACGTTAAAAAATGAAACAAAGGTATTCAACATAGTTCTTTTCATGTGTCAATCTTGTTAAAAAATGAAAAATTCACCTCTCCTATCAAGTCGAGTGTTTTCACTAGATCTCATAGATATCAAGTCAAGTCTTTAGCTAGATCTCATAGATGTTGATTTGAGTCTTTCATTAGGTCTCGTATTTGAAGCTTCCTTTCATTCACCTTTGTCAGTTGACCCTTTTTCCTCATCCGGTACAGAAATAAGTGTCAATATAAGCGTCGACAAATGAAACGAATCTTGGGGGGACATGTCTCCAGCCTTTGATTATCATTTTGGAGTTAAGCCCATATATTTTCAAGCTAGGGGCATAGTACCAACCATCCATGGGTATCCCTCAAAACCTTTGGAAACGACGTTGGGAAATCACAAGCATAGTTTAATTTTGTTTCAATCTTGTGTAAAAATGAAACCAATTATGAGCTTAGTCTTTGTTCTTTCTCGTCCTCGTAAATACATGATAATGTGACCAAGTATTCTTTTATCACTTTTTCGGACTTGTAAAGGTTGTACAAAAAAGGAACCCCCTGAAGTTTTCTTTAAGCTCCTTTCAGACTCTCTAAACATGAAAAGATTTTTGAGTGATCTTGATTCCTTTCACACTCGTTAAAAGGTTTGAAAGGGTATCTTTCGAGTGGTAGTTTATCTTTTTTCGGCCTCACGAGACTAATTATGAAAAATGAACACTCTAATCAAGCATGATTTGAAGAGTTATCCCTTGTATTGTTTTACACTTTTTTCGAGCTTGGGAGACTAAATTTACGAAAAAGTCATCCATGAAAATGTGTAGTTCTCCCCATTAAGTTATTTTCAGACTCTCTAAACATGAAAAACCACCAACTTTTCCTTTTATGGACTCGCTAAACTACACATTGAAGGACCCATATGGGAACGAACCCTTACTTCTTCCAGTTCGTTAAATAAAGGAAGATGAACTTACTAAATGTGAGTTATATCAAGCATGTGTTCCCCTCCTCGAGATCATTAGATGAAAAAGAGGTACTCATCTATCTAGGTGGGGGAAAATTGAAGGAAGTGGGTCAATTTTTTGGGAATCCTTTATGGAAGCTATTGTCGCCCTTGAACATGGAACCTATTTTCATCTCGTCTTACAATTGGGTAATCTGCTTGTCTCTGAGTCATACCAATTCCATGTGTTGCCATATTTTTTCATCCAGTTGAAGAGTGCTCTTATTGGCATCACATTACATTCTTGGTGTTATCACATAGAATTTTAGGATTAAAGAATCATGACACATAATATCTTGTTGTTTTCAGAGCTTGTATTTTAAACAAATTCTCAGGGATTATGTGATACCATCAAATAACAATCTCCTCGAAGTGTGCAAGCTATATTTGAGTTGGCGCTATGAATTGGTGCTGTAAAATAGTTAAGGAAGAGGGTTGGAGGTTAGGAAGCTTGCATGCATCTGATTGCAAATTTGAAATTACTAGCATCAACCTCATAGACATCAGGTACTCCATGAGCTTTTTTTTCTTGTTTGGAGGTTAGGAAGGGTTTGGCAACTTGATTTTCCTTTAGTGCTATGAACTGGCTCAGCCACTGTGAATTTATACAGGAGCTACGAAATGCGCTACAAAATTCACTACAGAATGTGTGGCGGAAACTCTGTTCTAAGACTATTGAACTGGTATTTTTGACCAGCTGACTTCCAAGAGGATTTTCGGGTGAAACAAAATGAATTTTAAAAATCGAAAGGAGGTTATTCTCAAGAATGGATCCAAGAACATTAACCTATTTCATTTTTTACACTTGTGTCATGGATTGGGATATTCAAAGGAATTTTTGAGCCCTATTTTTTCATTCTTCATGATTTCCTGTTTGAGACATGTTTTTGTGACACGTATTTCGACCAGCTAGAGATGAATTTCAAGAAACCGAGATATTTATTTATTTATTTATAACGAGATTATATACAAAAACCGTTCTCATATTTTACACACATGTTATAGTTTGGGAATTACAAGCTGCATTTTGAAGCCTATTTTTCATAATTTCTCCTCCTGAAAAGCAGGAAATCAGTGAAAACGTGTCACTCTATGTTTGTAACTATTTCTATTTTTGGAAAGGGGTTGGAGTTAGAATTGGTGAGATGGAAAGGACCTATATTGATATATATTCATTGTAAAAGAGGAGGGGAGGTTTGGATTCATGAGCCAAGAGAGGAGAGAGCTGGAGGAGCAGTTTTAGTTGCTCATTTGTAAGCCTGAGGGCCTGTTTGTAATGACATTTTCTGCCATTAAATATTCATGAGAGTTGTTATCAGATTGTCTTCTTTGTTATATTCTTTCTTGAACATATTACAGGTTTTGAGGATCATAGCTGCCATTGATTAATGGATTCATGAAAAATAGAGGATCTTTTGTAGATTTCCCATTAAATCATTGTTCATTGTTTAAGAAAATCTTTATCTACTCCAGAAAGGATCTCTGTATAATGGATGTTCTTCCTTTTGTCATATTCACCATGATTCTAATCATCATTATATATGTCTTTTTCTGATATACAGTTTGGTTTCCGTCTATATGTAGGATGTTAGGACTCCATGCCCAATGGAATGCCTCTGCAGACATTTTGTTGCCCTCTCCCTTTCTTCATAGTCTTGTTGATCCACCTACTCAAACCATTTAATTAATTTATATTTTGATGGGTATTGAGATTGCACTTAAACCATTCTAAGTGTGACTCTCAGTGATAAAATTTTTGGAATTGTTGCCGGAAATGACAATGAAGAGACCTTCCCTGGGTGAACTATGATGATTAGATCTAGCTTTGGATGGTGAACTGAAGCTAGACACTTTTAGATTTCTTATATTTCACCATGGAGGCTCCACTATTCATATATCTATTGGAGACTCCATTGTTTTGAAATGGACAAGATCCTAGCTCAGAGGTATGCTTTCTGTGATTTTTCAAAGATAGTCATTTTTCCAAATCCAGTGCCTAGTAGAGATGAATGGGAAGGTTACCTTCCTAGGTTTAGAGGAGATGATTTGGAAGTACTGACTGAGTTTTTATCAGACTTTCATGACTGCATGATTAAGATGAAAATTATACATGAAGATGTCCTCATCAAATTGTTTACATACTCTTTAGATGGAGCAACTCGTGATTGGTGTAGATCACTCCTGGTTGTTTGCATTACTTCACTAAGACATTTTCATGCTAAGTTTCATTTGTTTTGCAAAGAGAAATTTGCAGCTGATTTCCTTTATTAAGAATGTTGTTATGAATTCAATTTGCTGAGTAAAGGATCAAATAGTCTTAAAGAGTATGCTGTAGTAGAATAAACTTTTCATTATGATCAAGAGGTTGATGATCTTCAAAGTGATAGCCAAGATGTAGATACTTTTGACATTGTATCAAATGTATCTACCATTTTAAGTTGTCATGAAAATCAAATTGTTTCCTTTGAGTATTCAAATGATAAAGAGCAGATCTTTACTAAATCACATAGAAATATTATTAGCAACCAACCAGTGTATGATAATGAAGAATATAGGGAAGAATTGCAACAACAGTTGGAATTCTATTTATCACCTATTGACGAGGAGAAAACTCCACGAATCAGTGAGTGTTGGCCCTTGGTTATGGAAGCAAGCGAAGATCAAGGAAGAAAAGGCAAAGTGCGAACTTCGCGCAACATGTAGTGACTGTTATTTGGTCGAAGTGAGAAAAAGAGCAGAAAAGATGGAGCAAAGTCTAAGAAAGCAAGCCGTTGGATGAGGATATCAAGGATGACAAATAAGTAAGGAAGGAAGATCATGGACAACTCAGCAAGTGGGAAAATCCACCATTGGATTCTTTGGATCACTGCGTGAGAAGAAAGGAAAGACATACTTGTGAAGCCCGAAAAAGGTGGGTCAAGTTGACCTAGGGTTTTATACACTTAGGGTTTTGGTATCTAGGGTTTTGGAAACTTAGGTTTCGGCCTAAGGCTGTCGGTAAGTAATTGTAATGTATAAATAAAGGTCATGAGCACCTATTTTGGGTTGGTACGATATTGTTGTTGATTTAGTGGTATTTTTATGTGAGAAATTACTAGTGTGAGAGAGAGAACACTGAGTGTGAGAGCCTTCTGGTATTGTAAGATATTCAGCTGGGTGCAAAGATCAACCCTGCAGCTGGGTGCACAGGGAGGGGAGAGAAAGAGAGGAGAAGAGAGGAGATCTGCTAGCTAAGAGCATAGACTATAACTGCATGCTTCGTCTTAATATATTATAAAGCACAGTTCTGTGGACGTATCCCTAGAGAGAGGGTGAACCACGTACATCTTGTGTTGTGTGTGATTGGTATTTTATCTCTGTCATTGATATACTGTGATTGTATTACTATTTTAGATATGATAAGTAGATGCGCAGAATAGATCTAAGATGATAAGTGATATATGAATGTTGTGTTGTTCCTGTGTTAGATCCACTTGATATTCCCCTTGGTTGTAGACATCCCTATCCTGCAACCCCCTCATAACTGCTTCGGGTGAGACTTCATCTTCTTTGGAGGTGTTTCCGAAAGGGCCAGTAGTTAGGGCTTGTTGGTGTGCTCTTGGAGCTGAACCCCGGGTCTTCCCTTGTGCCAACAAATGGTTCTGTTTCCGAGACATGAATCATCTTGAGGGAATGTCGAGGTGGTTTCCATCGAAGACAGAGACTCAGAAGTGGATAGAGGATCAAGAAAAGGACTTTGTTGAAGCCCAGAACAAGAACCCTAATCTTAGTACAGAGGATTGGTTGGAGAAATATATCTTCACTTATATACATGAAATATTCTTTGGGGGAATCCATCAGTAGCTATATGAGTGGCTAGCTAGATTAGTAGACACCCAGCTCGAGATTCGATCTAGACCTCCTGTGGTTTGGATGTTGGAGCTGATCAAGAAGGTCAAGAGAGTTGATAATGCCATATCACGAGCTGTATCACTGGTCCATTGGAGGGTACATCACAAAGTTTTCTATTGACAGAGTAGAGTCATACAATCAAGATGAGAGATATTTCTTCAAAGGACCTAGAGGAAAATTTTTACAATTCCTGAAGTTGAGACTCAAGATGCTATTGCATGAGAAGAACCTCTTGAAGATACAATAGATTGATCGGACCTAGAAAGGCTAATGTTCAAGAATTCAGACAACGATAACGACACAGAAGATGGAAATATGCACAATGGGAGAGTGTTCATAGAATTTCACCTTGCGAACCTATTTAAGTAGAGATACGGAGATGAGGGTTTCTATAGTGGAGAAGAGGTAGATCTGACAGATGAGGAGAATTAAGAACCTGCTGGGATAGAGGAAGGGAAAGCTAAAGAGCTTCGCCGGGAAGAATATGAAACTTCAGGAATTGCGTAGACCATTGAAGTAAGTACTATTATCCCTCTTGTCGATTCAGTAGTATTAAGTCATCAGGGTAATCCCAGCCACCAGAGTACCCAGAGCACTGTCAATACTATTCCACCACATATTCAGTCAGGAACCCTAGGATGATCTATGGAAGATGAGACCAGGCTTCCTATTTTTAGGGGATATGGATCTGAAGATCCTGATCAAAGCTGGTTCCTATGTGAAGCTGTATGGAACATTAAAAATGTCACCAATGAAGTTGTCAAAAGAACACAATTCAGTACCACTCTAAGGGACCATGCACTGAGTTGGTACATAAAGCTTGTTCAGGGACTTACACAGCCTAAGCCACTGAATCAGATTAAGAATGCACTAATTGCAGAGTTCAAGAAACCCAACTCAGAGTCACAATGTATTACAGAGCTAAAAGAGATCAAGCAGAAGGTGGCCGAACCTATTTGGGAATTCGATCAGATATTCAAAACCTTAACAGGCTGATTGAATTTTCAAATCCAAGATGAACATAACAAAGAATGGTTCATTGATGCGATCTTGCCACACATTAGAGTCCATCTAATGCAACAGAAGATTGCTTCATAGTATGATGCGCTAGAGATTGCCATGAATCTCGAATCAACCCTTATGGGAGAATCCAGCTCAGGTATGAGTCAGATCTTGAGTCAGCTAACTAGTTTGTCTCTGCAGGTCGAAACATGAAGAAAGATAAGGGAAAAGATAAAAGAGAAGACATCTGGTGTGTTATATGCAGATCAGAAGGCCATGACAAGGAACACTATCCCCTATTCAATGAATTACTTGGCTTCTGGAGCTTTGAGTCATTTGAAGCAAGTCACCTTACCTTGGTGCGAGGTATGCAGAAATAGACATCGCCCTAGTGAGTGCTACTACATGCAAAAGTATGTTCAGACACCCACAAATTTGTATTGCACGTTCTGCAAGTCTGTGGGAGATGATGATAGATATTGTAGGTCTTACGATCTCATTCATGAAAGGTCAAGAGACATATACAAGATTCAAGGCAAAGTACAACAAGAAGGAAACACTACACAATATAACTCTCGTGGGAGAGGCAACTGTAATCCTCACGATGGATTCAAAGGAAGAGGACGAGGAGGATAAATAGGTCTAGGCCGAGGACATATAATCTATTATAACTGTGCACAACGAAGACACCTTGCAAGGGATTGTCAGAACCCTTGTACTACTTGCAGCTACTACAACTCGTTTGAACATGTTATAGAAGATTGTCCTGTGCTGCTAGCTAAGATTTAGGATAGACAAGGCCCTCAACAGAACCCACAAGTGCAACTGATATATTCTGAGCCTCGCAGAGAAAACCCTAGAGTGACCGTTATAACCAGAGGAGGTGCTAATATAGGAGAAGACATACTGACCCAAGGGAAAATTACCGAAGACTCAGGAATCAGGAAAGCTACAGAGAAGACACAAATGTTTGATTCAAAGAAAGAAAGATAAATGTTTGAGGAAGAAAGAAACAAATTCAGAGGAGACCAAGGTTCCTCATCAAAGACAAGACCAAAAGTGAGAGAATATGGAATGCCTCTCGCATTTGATCAGTTTGCTTCGCCAAAGAAGGAAAAGAGGTAACAACGCTCATGGAATTTTTGTATACTTGTATTAAGTTGGTTCAAGATGAAAGCACTGTACAAGAGTTACAAAATTTAATCATACAATATGAGCTAGGAAGGATAGACCCCTTACTTAATAGGGAAGTACACAAAAATGGTAAGAAGAGAAGGAAAAATAAGGAATTACATTTGAATGCTCAAATAGGAGAGTATGAGATAGATTATGTAGTCCTTGACTTAGGGTTGGAGGTCAATGTCATGACGAAGCAAACCTGGGTGCTGATGGGAAAACCAAAGTTGATATATTCCCCTATCAGGCTTAGGATGGCTAACCAACAAGATGTAAGCCGTTTTGGCAGATTAGAACATGTCCCTGTGGACATTGACGGAGTAAGAAAATTTGCATATTTTGAGGTAATTGAAATTGTTGATGACAACTGTCCTTACCCCATGCTGTTAGGAATTGATTAGGATTTCAATAATTCCATAGTGGCTTATTTAAATAAAAGACGCATGAATTTTGAAAGAGATGGCCTTAGGGTCATCACACCTTTATATCCAGATGAAGGTCAATGGTACACAGAACCTATCAGAGAAGAAGACCACACATATGCACTGGAAAACATATACAAGATAACAACCAGACAATAGGATTACATTAATCACACAGTCGATGGAAACTTAAGCTAGCGAAGTGATATCACATGTTCATCATACTCAGAAGAAGCACTGGAGAAATGAATAAAATGTATGAAGTATCTACAAGAAGATGTGCTAGATTAACCAGAGAAGTTCGCTAGATTGGCACAACAGTCAGTAACTTACCCACCTTTGATGGTCTGAACCCTTTAGAAAACTTCTTGTCAGACTTTGAAGAAAGTGTACCAATACAATAGATATTATTAGTGATGGATGATACCTTGAAAGCCACACCAACAAGATGGTGGGGGGAACACAAAAGTAACATTACAGATTGGATACAATGTCATAACATGATGACAATGTGCTTCTCAGCACAAGTAGAAGGCTGCGAAGTTTGCTACACAGGTCGAAGTTGCCCAAAGGACCATGCGAGAAGCTGTGAGGAAGCCTGGAGCAACATTCCTCAAGAGAAATGGGTACACAAATTCATAAACACATTGGACACGACACCTATCAACTGGTACCTTCAAGCAAAGTTGCACCTCATCACTACAAATTGGCAAGGTATGACTCATAATTTTGTAACCACCTTCCTATTTGAATTTCAATATCCTTCAGTAGATCAAGCATTACATATTGTGAGACATAAATTATTCGAGGAGGTATCTCACCTTCCCTTAGAACAGGAAGAGGATGAATGGAAAACGCCTCTCCAGAAACTGCAAGGCTGTTACAACATCAATATCGATGAAGACGATGATCCTAGGAAGGTGAACATGGAAGAAACAAAAGGCCAAAGAGATGTGGAAGGAATAGGAGTGGAGCTACCATTTAATGGAGAGCTGATTAAGATTAAGAAATTCAATATTGGAATAGAGAAAACACCAAACTTTGCAAATGTTGGATATTATATAGATGCTTCTACCATTGACAAAATTACAGAGTTACTGCATGAATATCAGGACTTGTTTACAACCAATTTCACTGATATGAAGGGCATTAAAGGACCTATGGGAGAGATGAGGATCCCTTTAAATATAGATGCTAGACCAGTCAAACAGAGACCTTACAGACTAAACCCTAAATATAAGGAGAAAGTGAAAATTGAGTTCGACAGAATGTTGGAAGCAGGAATCATAGAACCTGTTGAAGAGTCATAATGGATTATCCCTATGGTGGTACAAGACAAGAAGACATGAGAGATCAGAATATGTGTAGATCTTAGGAAGCTGAATGATGCTTGTTTGCAAACATAATGGGGATCCTATCAAAATATAGTGATGCCATTCAGATTGAAGAATTCCCCAACCATCTTTTCTAGGGTGTCAGTTGAAGCATTCAAGGAATTTCAACATCAATTTCTAGAAGCATATTTTGATGATTGGACTATTTTTAGTTTATTGAAAAATCATATTAAATGTCTAAGGCTAATGTTGGATAAATGTAGGCAGTGTCAAACTGCTTTGAGTCTGAAGAAATGCATTTTATTTTCACCATTTGGAGTTCTGTTAGGTCATATTGTATGTAAGCAAGGATTGCTGGTAGATCTATCCAAGATAGCTATTATAGTTGATCTACCCCCTCCTACTTCAGTTAAGTAGATGCACACTGCGTTGGGACACACAAGATATTACAAGAAGTTCATCAAAGGATATGCTCATATCACAACACCCATGGAAAATTTTTTGAAGAAAGATTGTCAGTTTAGTTGGACAGAAGAATGTCAACAAAGCTTCGACACACTGAAATAGAAAATGGTTACTGCACCCATTCTGGTTTTTCCAGATTGGACCAAGGAATTTCATGTGCATGTCGATGCATCTTCCATTTCTTTAGGAGTTGTGTTATCACAACCTGAAGGAGGAGATATTGACCACCTGTTAGCCTTTGCTAGTAGGAAGCTATCAACTGTTGAGATTAATTACACCACCACTGAGCGAGAAGGGTTAGCCATGTTGTATGCATTGTAGAAATTTCACCACTACTTGTTGGGAGGACACTTTAAAATGTTTACTGATCACTCCACACTGAAATACCTAGTCAACAAGCCAGTGTTGGGGGGAAGAATATGCATATGGCTGCTGCTATTTTAAGAATATGATTTTGAGATCATAGTAAAGCCAGGGAGAATGAACAAAGGTCCTGATCACTTGTCAAGGTTGGAACATGGTGAAGCGCCGACCAGTTTGGAGGATGCACTACCAGATGCAAAAATATTGGCCATTAGAAATATTGAGGACCACTTCACAGAGATAGTCTAGTTCCTATCAACATGAATGGCACCTAGTGAGTACACAATTCCTTAGAAGAAACAACTAGTAGTGTGCGCTGCATACTTCTCACTTATAGTCAGACATCTATACAAGATGGGACTTGATGAGATATTAAGAAGATGTGTTATGGAGGTATAACACCCACTGATCCTCGCAAAGGATCATGAAGGAATTGCAGGAGGACATTATGTAGGAAAAGAGACTGTGCAGAAGGTTCTCAGAGCTGGCCTTTGGTGGCCTACCTTACATAGAGATGCTAAAGACTATTCCAGAGTTTGCAATGTATGCCAAAGAGTTGGGAAACCATCCAGAAGAGATGAAATTCCATTGGCACCACAACTGACCCTACAAGAATTTGAGAAATGGGCCATTGACTTTGTTGGACCTATAAATCCACCAGGAAAGTGTATAGGAGCAAGGTACATAATTACAACAACAAAATACTTGACCAGATGGGCCGAAGCAAGAGAAGTTAAGGATTGTAGTGAAACTACAGTTGTGTGCTTCATATTTGATGAAATCATAACCATTTTTGGATGCCCAAAGATCCTTATGAGTGATCAAGGCACACATTTAGTCAATAAGATAGTTGAAGCCTTGAATGAAGAATTTGTAGTCCACCATCAGAAGAGCACACCATACCATCCACAAGCAAATGGGATAGTTGAAGCATTCAATAAGATCTTGGAGACAACACTAAAAAAGATTTGCAGTGTGAACAGGGATGATTGGGATTGAAGAGTACCAACAATATTATGGGCCTATAGGACTACTTGCAAGAAACTAATAATGCAGACCCCCTTCGTTGGTATATGGTCTTGAAGTTATTGTTCCAATGGAATATTTGGTACCAAGCCTGAGAATTGTTGCCTTTATAGATATGGATGACCTTAGCGCTATTCAAGAGAGGCTTGCACAATTGGTTGAATTGGAGGAAGACAGATTTATTGCAGGATTCCATCAACAGGTACAGAAGGAAAGAGAGAATGCCTACCATGACATGCACATCAGGAAGAAGGCATTTAGACAAGGTGATTTAGTCCTGATATATGACAATAATTTCATCAAACATCCTAGGAAGTTCAGAATGCATTGTCTAGGGCCATACGAGATCTCTTATGTTACCGAGGGAGGAGCTGCGTAATTGAAGACGTTGAATGGAGAATGGAAGGAAGGGTTAGTGAATGGGAGACGACTGAAGTTGTACTATGACAACCAGCTGCCTCTCATATTTCAGTAGAAGCATGAAGAAAAGGGTCTAGGTACCTGGTGCAGTTGAAACTGGGTACCAGAAAAAGAAAAGACAGTCTTCACAAGGAGGAAAATAAGGCATGGAGAAGAAAGCAGAGGCTGCACTGTGCAGTCTGGAGTCGAAGGAAAACAGGAAGCTCAAATATAAAGTTCCTCGGGACGAGTCATAGGTGAGTGTTGGGGGCCTGTTGGCCCTTGGTTATGGAAGTAAGAAAATATCAAGGAAGAAAAGGTAAAATTTGAACTTCGCGCAAGATGCAGTGACTGTTATTTGGTCGAAGTGAGCAAAAGAGAAAAAAAGATGGAGCAAAGTCTGAGAAAGCAAGCTGTTGGATGAGGAGATCAAGGATGACAGATAAGAAAGGATGGAAGATCGTGGATAACTCATCAAGTGGAAAAATCCACCATTGGATGCTTTGGAGAACCGCGTGAGAAGAAAGGAAAGATAGGTTGGTGAAGCCCAGAAAACGTGGGTCAAGTTGACCTAGGGTTTTAAACACCTAAGGTTTTGGTATCTAGGGTTTTGGACACCTAGGTTTCGGCCTAAGGATGTCGGTAAGTAATTGTAATATATAAATAAAGGTCATGAGGACCTAGTTTGGATTGGTATGATATTGTTGTTGATTTAGTGGTATTCTTATGTGAGAGATTACTAGTGTGAGAGAGAGAAGCACTGAGTGTGAGAGGCTTATGGTATTGTAATATCTTCAGCTGGGTGCGAAGATCAACCCTATAGCTGGGTGCATAGAGAGGGGAGAGAAAGAGAGGAGAAGAGAAGAGATCTACTAGCTAAAAGCACATACAAGAACTGTATGCTTCGTCTTAATATATTATAAAGCACAGTTATGTGGATGTATCCCTAGAGAGAGGGTGAACCATGTACATCTTGTGTTGTGTGTGATTGGTATTTTATCTCTGTCATTGATATACTCTGATTGTATTATTCTTTTAGATCTGATAAGTAGATGGGCATAATAGATCTAAGCTGATAAGTGATATATGAATGCTCTGTTGTTCCTTTGTTAGATCCACTTGATATTCCCCTTGGTTGTAGACATCCCTGTCCTGCAACCCCCTCATAAATTCTTCGGGTGAGATTGCATCTACTTCGTAGGTGTTGCCGAAAGGGCCAGTAGTTAGGGCTTGTTGGTGTGCTCTTGGAGCTGAACCCTGGGTCTACCCTTGTGCCAATAGTGAGGAAATGTCTATCATTTCTATACCTTCACTTGCAACAAACATCAAACAACATATGAGTATCTGCAAAGTATATTAGGACCATAATTTTATTGATGAATCAACCTTCATAGAGGAGCAAGATGGTTTTCTTAACCAACTAGAAATGTCTTTTCATAAGTTTCTTGATCCTGTGGATTTTTACATAGAGTTATATTTTTAAAGGTTTTTAATGATCCATTTGTTGGTAGATTTCATATCATAGTTGTAAGTATCCATTGCTTACTAACCTCTTGCTGTAAGCTTCATATCACTTGGAAATTATTTTGAACCATTGCATGGAAAGAGTTAGTTTCATGAGTTCGATACTCCCATGGCTGAATTGGAAGTATGACTTCAATTAAGAAAATAATCTCATCTAGATAGATTAGTGTAGGTTGATGTACATAAATAAGGTCACTCCATGAGCATGTGATTTTCAGTTTGAATTTGTCTACAGTGTGAGTTCATTTTGCAACTTATGACAGTGTCTTTATTTTTCAATAAGGAGCATAGATGTTTTTAGGTATACAATATGCAGAGATGAAATGGATAAGGAACTAAACTGCATGTTCTTGGGAACTCACAAGGAGCATGCCATCCCTATGGATCCAGATGTTATCACATAGAATTGTAGGGTTAAAGAATCATGACATAGAAAATCTTATTGTTTCTAGAGCTTGTATTTTAAACAAATTCTCAGGGATTATGTCATACCATCAAATAAAAACCTCCTCAAAGTGTGCAAGCTATATTTGAGTTGGCACTGCGAACTAGTTAAGGAAGAGGGTTGGAGGTTAGGCAACTTTCAAGCATTTGAGTGCACATATGAAATTACCAGCATCAACTTCATAGCCATCAGGTACTCCATGAGATTTTTTGTCTTTTTTGGAGGTCAAGAAGGGTTTGACTACTTGATTTTCCTTTGGCGCTATGAACTGGATTAGGTGCTATGAATTTATACAGGTGCTATGAAATTTTCTATGGAATGTGCTGTGAAAACTCTGTGCTAAGACTGTTGAATTGGTATTTTTGACTAGCTGACTTCCAGGAGGATTTTTGTGTGAAACAGGATGAATTTTAAAAATCCAAAGGAGGTTATTGTCAATAACGGAACCAAGAACAGTAACCTATTTCATTTTTTACAAAGGTGTCACGGATTGGGAGATTCAAAGGAATATTTGAACCCTATTTTTTTAGTCTTCATGATTTCCTGTTTGATACATGTTTTTGCGACACTTATTCTAGTCATATGGAGATGAATTTCAAGAAACCGAGAGGTTTTTCTTTAGAATGAGCTTATCTACAAAAACCATTATCATATTTTACACAAATTTTATAGTTTTATAATTACAAGTGTAATTATGAATCCTATTTTTCAAAATTTCTCCTCCTGAAAAGCAGGAAATCAGTTAAAACGTGTCATTCTCTGTTTGTAACTGTTTCTATTTTGGGAAAGGTTTTGGATTTCGAATTGGTGAGCTAAAAAGGACATATATTTCTATAAATTAATTGTACAATAGGAAAGGAGGGTTGGATTCATGATCCAAGAGAGGAGAGAGCTGGAGAAGCAGTTATAGTTGCTCATTTGTAAGCCCGAGGGCCTATTTGTAATGACATTTTCTGCCATTAAAGATTCATGAGAGATGTTATGAGATTGCCTTCTTTGTTTTCACACTTATTTTTTATCTTATTTCTTGAATATATTGTAGGTTTTGAGGATCATATCTTCCATTTATTGATGTATTCATGAACAAAAGAGGATCTATTGTAGCTTTCCCATTAAATCATTGTTCATTGTTTAAGAAAATATTTATCTATTGCAGAAAGGATCTCTGTATAATGGATGTTATTCCTTTTGTCATATTCACCATTATTCTACTCATAATTATATATCTCTTTGTCGGATATACAATTTCATTGCCTTTGATCTGTAGGATGTTATGACTCCATGCCCAATGGAATGTCTCTGCATACATTTTGTTTCTCTCCCTTTCTTTCCTAGTCTTGCTGATCCACCTACTCAAACCATTTAATTAATTTTTATTCCAATGGGTACTGGGCTTGCACTTACAACAATATAAGTGTGAATCCCAGTTCTAACACTTGGTACTCGTCGAGTCAATGTTTCCAAGTCAGTTGTTGTGCCTCATCATGTTCAATGGAATTTTCACTTCAAACCATCCATCTGCAATATAGCTAGTTTCTGTTTCCCATGTCAGTCCATACTCATTCGATTCACCATCTTACATAACTTTCCTGTGTCATTTTCGTGTCGATGATGGGGGATACATCAAGGGCCTCCTTCGATGAGTATTTTCCCGTTGACTTCAACACATCATCCAGGAATTAGAATTAGAAAACAGTTAGTACATTGGGACCGACATGCCTCAATGGCAGGCCTCCTCACTTATGACAGTAGGTTTTCATCAATGACTTCTAATCACATGATTCCACAAATGTTCGACCTCAACTCATTTATTCACATTCGTTGGAATGTACTAGGGTACCTTGGGAGTCATTGACATCATTGGTGATTTTCCTCTCACTTGTTAATGGTTTACATCAATGATCGGTAATCAAGTGGTTTTTACCATGTTCGACATCAAATCATCTATTCACATGGATAGATTCTTACCACATCGAGATTGGGATGAAGACCCTAGGTTGAATGTTCACTCTGTTATCTTCTTTCCCCAAGATGCGAAGGAGATTATTTGACAATGCTGAT
>SNQJ01S0088113.1:19888-34331 GCA_010110895.2 Picea sitchensis | reverse complement strand
ATAAATCCACATTGTATTGGTCTATGGTTGTGTTTTACAATCTCATAGCTCCATTGTGTATTTTCGTGGCTCCGATCAGTTCTTGTCATGGATGTATGGATCCACATTGTATCTCTGGTGGCCATATCCTTAGTCAATATTTTTCATGGATCTGTATTTTATTGGTTGGCGACCATTCTTTGAGTCATCTCATATTCCGAGCATAGGTATTCCTGCCTCAGAAATGGAACATATATTAATATTGTTTGATGATTGTTTGCAGCTTCTTCCAAGTTCTCCAACTCCACACTCTTGCATTGAATACTTGTAAAGTGTTTCAACCATTAGTTTCTCTTATGACCTCACACTTTAGGGTGAAATCTGTTACACATCAAAATTATACACTTAATTATCTCACCATAAGTGTCACAAGTGTCGTATGCACCTTTGTAAGTGTTGAAAGTGTTGTCAAGTTCCGTATTCACCTTAATAAGTGTTGCATGCACTTTTATATGTTTTTTAACCCCATGAAACCATCACAAAACATTTTCCATGATCCCTAATTCATATTGGAGGAAGAAACCCATCATTTCAAGACTAGAAACACACTTTTTACTTGAACAATCGACCATTTTTTGGGAAATTTTGAAGGGTAGCTCCCCCCTCGCCATGCTGGGGGAGTGTTACCGCATATATAAATTCCCCCTTTACCTTATTTAGGGATCACTGATCTAGGATCAACTCTATGTCTCTAACTATAGGGGTGCATTAATTTTGGCTAGAGGAAAATTTGGAGAATCCTGCCTCTTTATGAAGGCCAACTCTTGGAGATGAGGTTGGTTTGGATCAAATGATTTCCTATGGAACTATCATAGGATTAGATACTAACCTAAAGGATTCATATCCTCAACTAATCCCCAAATATACTCATGGTGGTTGAGCCTCCCAAGCCTATAAAAGGAGGCCATTCCAAGGTGAAAAAAAGGACAGACATATATATCAAATTTATGATCTTGGGATTCATGCAAGGGTATGGATGAGGAGAGATTGGAGGAGCATTGCATCATCATCCATGTTTGCAAGTATTCTCTTTGGGTTCTCATTTTAATATACTTGGCCTATTTCCTTCAATCTTGTGTATTCTTGCATGCGCTTGTCTATTGTTACTTCAATCTTTGTATATGAATTTGTTTGATCTAATATTGTAGAGTAGTATTTATTTGTTTCTATTTGTTTTCTATTGTATTGCAGGTATCAAGTTGTACTATGGAGTTTGGAGATCAAGCTCAAATTGGAATCAGCGAGGACAAACTTTGAAATTAGGTGCATCACACATGTTCTCCCTCTCTCTCTTTCTAATTAGTTAAACTAAATTCAAAGGGATGTTAGTGTCCACTTGTGTTTTTCTGTCTTGGTTTAGGGGTCAGTAATCCAAGGGAATGTTCACTTGTCCACAGGGGAATATTTCCATAAGAACTACTCAATCTGTGATAATTATTGAGACTGTTATAGATTTTCTTCTCACTGAACAATTCTAAATCTAACTCTTGAATGAATCCTTCACCACTAAACCACTCATTGTAGAAAATAAACCACTCAGATGAAATGAAATAAAATATCTATATCACTTTTGAAAGAAGTTAAATGCTCTTAAAATATCTACTCTATGATTGCATAAATAAAATTTGCACTTCAAATAAATTGTAACTTCATTAAATTATAAATCCACAATCACACCTCCGTCTAGATCTGGCTCAACAAAAAATAGTAGAGAACTTAATCTATGATATCATTCTGTGAGATGGTTGAGATGTAAAAGAAATACTAATCATCAAGTGACAAGTACTAACTGAACCATTCAAGAAATATTACACTTTCAAGATAACAATTGTTACAACAACAATTGTAATCTATTCGACAACATCAATCCAAAAATAATTACTACTTCTACAACATTAGTCATACAAACTGCAGAAAAAGGTTAAGTTGTTGATTTATCATGTGACATACACATGAAGAGAAAAATAACAATCGATTGAGGTGAGATCTGTGTGGAGGTGGGCCCTTGCCTCCAAATTATAGATTTTCCTATAAAAAAACTAAAAAGAATTGATCACTAACATAAATTCAATTGAACATTTCCACTTCTTATTAAGAGATTAAATTTCCAGATACAATGTTAATTCTCTAGTGCTCAATGGGAAAACAAGGATTGAATCCCTAGCGTAAACACTCTGTACATATTTTAAACCATGCAAAGTTCTCAGAATATAATGAAACTACTACTAGTTTGAACAATCTTGAGAATATTTCGATTCTCAAGTTGTTCATAACTTCTTAAAAAAAAGGATGTTAAGATTACAATGACAAAAATTAGAAACTTAGAAATCGACGCTTCAATTTTTATCCAATGATGTGAAAATTTGCATGATTCCCTAGATAAGCTTTGCTAATTTTAATCTCCAAAAGATCACCCTCTACTAGTTGTATATGTTATATCCATGGGGAGAGTCAATTGGTGGTGCCATAGTCTTCTTCATGCGTGTTTCAACTAGATGTTTCAACAAAGTGTTTCAACCAGGGGTTTCAACACCAACATATCTGCATTCATTCTTATTAATTCATTAGTAATTACCCAAATTAGAAAACATCATCCTAGTTTATAAGTAAACTATGAATTAACATAACACAATGAATAATGAATTATGAATTGTACTTGCTTCAGGGACCAAGATTGATGTTCTCATAGGAAATGTAAACAATAGGGTCGAGGGATGAATTAATAAAAGAGAATGAGATGAAAATGCCAAAATGGCATGGAAATGATAAAAAAAAGGGGGCAATTTTAGCACCCAACATCTCCCCCCAACTGCATTGTTGGCCCTTCACCAGGTTTTGTGTAAACACTGGTCATGGTTGACCAATTTTGGGACTTTGACAGGCTGGTTGAAGATTGAGCGCCAGGTGAAGCGGAGATTGCGGGATCTCACCCCCTTTTGCAGGCTTATTTTGGGTTTAGGGTTTATGTAACGGGTATGGGATGTCGGCCCATGGGTTTACCCATGTTTAGGCCTATTTTGTAATGTATAAATAAGTATCTAGGCGATGTAAGAAATGTCGATGGCTTAGTGCTAATGTTAGCTAAGTGCGAATAGTTGTGAACTCTCGGTGCATACTGTGTAAGGCTTGCAGAGCTAAGTGCAAGTGATTGTAAGAGGTCATGTAAAGGATTTGTGTTGTGATCTAGCTAGGGGAAGGAGGATCTGGCGAGGTGCACCCAGATCTCCTGTACTATGTGGAGTTGGTTTTGAGGCTCTGTGCATGTAAGGAGATTGAAGAAAGATAATAAAGAAGACGAAGAGTTGGTGGACGTAGCCCCACGTTGGGGGTGAACCATGTATATCCTGTGTTATGGTTGATTTGTGTGATTGATCTGATTTATGCTTAGTGCTGTCATATTTATGTATGTTAGATGCATCTGATATAATAGATTATTTCTTATTAATGTGAATGAATGCTAGATCTGTTGTATTTATAAGTGCTAAGTACTTGGGTGTGTTAGTTCTTGTTGAATACTGTGTTTCTCTGTAATTAGGGTTTTATTTGCGATGTGAATAGGGGTTAAATGTTAATGAATATTAACTACTAAGTGATCTGTTAAGTATTGTAATCACAGATCTATATCCCAGCTAGGTTGTAGACACTTGAGTCCTGCAACCCCCCCTGCCTGTACCTCGGGTGAGAATTCATTTGCTTCACAGGTGTTTCTGAAAGGGCCGGTAGTTAGGGTTTTGTTGGTGTGCTATTGTAGCTTTGAACCCCGGGTCTGCCCCTGTGCCAACAAATGGTTTCATTGTCGGGACCTGAAACTGTGATTGCTGGGAACTGAGGAAAAGAGAAAGCTCTGTGTGTAGATCTGTTGTTGTAGTGCACAATACTCTACTTGACTTGTGAAGCTCCATGCTAAGAAGAGAAGTTCGATCTGAAGAAAAGAGGTAAGATATTAGAGCTTTGTGCTCTAATAAAGGTAAGATAAGTGGGAATTTTTGTTTCGAAAGTATGGGTCTAGGTATGTTTGATAGATTTGGTCCTAGTCTGAAAACTAGGGCACAACTCGAAGAAAGAAGATATGATATTAATATATCTAATAAAAATAGTGAAAGATATTTTATGCCTACGCATAGAAATAATTTTTGGACTAGCAAGTGGATGCAGGATCCTAGAAATAATTTTTTGTAGGTCCATAACTATGATCCCAGTGCACAGTACAAGAAAGTTTGGGGATCATTTAAGAGAAAAAGATGATTGACTCTTTGTTATAGTTGCAGAATAATGAGCCATCTTGCTAAGGAATGCCCTAGTAGAAGTACTATTTGCCTTTTTTTTAAAGCCATAGGCCATGTAGTTTTGGATTGCCCTAGAATGATTGCTAAAGTTGAAAAGATGAATATGAGACAAGAAAACCTTGAGGAAGGTTAAGAGACTAAGAATATGCTAAAGAACCATAAAGAATCAGAGGATATATTATTGCAGATAAACGAAACACTGAATGCTCATAGAGACATCAGTTTATCAGAGATTTTAAAAGAGAAAGAGTGCATAGAAACAAGAATAGGAGACTTCGACATAGACTGTGTATTAGATGCAGAAATACAGGTGAACATTATGATAGAAAGTACTTGGGAAATATTAGGAAAGCCTGCTATGGTTCCTTCACTAGGAGGAATAGGATTGTTTAAAGGAAAGTTGATAACTCTATGTGGAAGACTTACCCATGTACCTATGATTTCTCATGGAGCATTGCCATAAGAAGAATTTGAGGTCATTATGTTTGCTGAGAACAATGGTCCCTTTGCACTTATGTTAGGAAGGACTTGGATTGAGAAATATCATATTTGAAGAAAAGAGGAAGAGGAAGCCCTAGAACAGAAAAAGAAAGAATTAAGGGATTTCATGGCTAAGAGAACAACATTCTTACTAGAAGAACAAGAGGACAAGTCTAAGAAACTAATGGCCAGAGACCTAGCTGTCGAAGTTGAAAGAATGCAAGAAGACTTAGGGAACTTATCCATACAGGAGAGTAGAGCACCCACTCCAGAAACAGTAAGAAAATAAGTATTATCCTCGAACCTTGTGAAAGACCCTCAACAGTGAGAAGTTACTATGCCAAGAGGAGATAAGAACAAGAATGAAAAGAGGAATCCAGAGATGTAGATCACAGGAAAGAAAGATAGAAATCTCAGTAAGAAGAAAGAAAAGATAGAAAAATTGCAAGAGGTTCCAGAGAGGAATTCGAAGAAGGAAGGCTTTCACAATGTGAACCTCATTAAAATAACACATCAACGTAGATTGGCACTTCGCCATGGATAAGAAATATGACCGTTGGAGGTGACCTGACCATTAGAGCGATGCTCCAGAATGACTAGAAACTCAGTTATTGTCGGGATGTTCGCCATTGGACCATTGGGACCGTGCCATAACAGATGGAATTGCATTGATTAAGGAACTCCTACCTATTGTAGGAGTCCATTACGACATTGTCTATTTAGTCCCTCACATGTCTCACCGAGAACACTTTTTCCAATTGTGATTATTCGAGACCACAGAGAGCTTACTATTACCGCGTTGTGCTTATTGTAACCTCTCCATCCATTTTGCTACCTTGATTAATTGTTCACCGACTTGATATATCAGATCTCAAGCGTGTTTGTTGGGTGAATTTAGTGTAGTAGAGAAATCTTTCAAAGAGATTCTCATAGACCTCATGGCTGAGAAGGTCATGTATGTAGGAGCACAAGCTTCATCAACAAGAGGAGTGCAAGAATCCCCATCGACTGCACGTCGATCTGGACCCTCCCGAACTGCGATAGAGAAATGAACCAAGCATCGTGATGACTTGGAGAATGAAAATCTCATTCCATCAATTCTTCTGGAGTACATCCCACCTTTGGCTGGCGCAGTGAGTCTTGACAACATCCCGAGGGATTTCAACTACACTTTAATTATTGCGTACCTCCCGAAGGGGAGAAGTGTAGTAGGACCACAGTTGGAGGGGATTATGATGCTAAATATCAGTGACTTCAACATGGGAGATCGAAAGAACCATGGAATGCTTGCACCACACAAGTATTTGACCAAGACAATGAGGAAGAATTCGAATATAATCCCCCAGCCGTGGACTATGGACATCGGGAGGTCCACCATTCTTAATGTAATGAAGTTACCACACTTTGGAAGACATCATGAGGTTAACACGTGCATTAAACTTCTGCTTTCATGCTTCCATGGAGGTTACCTATGGTTGGACAGGTGCATCACAGTATATCCAACGTTGATCCATTGGATTACCAGATTGAGCATGCAAGGACCAGACCCACAAGACTTTTACCCAGGGAAGGCTGCAGACCGCACCCTAACACAGACAATAAAAGACATCCATGGAAATGTGGATAAGGGGAAGCGGGGCTATAAGGTAGCCTCCATATAGAATGGAGTAGTGCACCTAGATTTCCAGTTGATTGCTGGTAATCTCATTAGGAAGAATAGGCTAATGCAGGTCACAGGGTTTGTCCTCGACCTCACAAGAAAATGTGTTAAAGAGATGCAAATGAACTGGGTGAGCTACCTTATCAACCAGTTAGAGAAATACTGATGTGAAGCTCAGGATTAGGGCTACGAGTTCCATTTCTGTTGGATGCTAATCCTCATTTCCTTCATTGCTTGGGAGATGTCAGAAGGAGCGGCCTTCTGTGAAATTGAGCCGTTCGAACCACTAGCTGCGAAGTTCACTACACTCTGGTATTCGAGCGACATGGAAAAACAATGGCAGTCAAATGTGGTGTTCCACACCTATTATTTACAGCTGAAGAGGGCCATTGAATATTTCCCTTGCATGACGCTGAATACCCTACATTGGTTCATTCCATTCGTGAAGTTCCATGTAGATAGGCATTTGATATATATCACCGCGTGTAGAGATGAAAGTAAGGAGGAGCTACTGAGTTATTATAAAATAATAGAGGAGGACATGGAAGAAATAACCAAGGAATGGCCTGCAAAGTTCCTTGTACCAGTTGACCAGGTAGAAATCCCCGACTGCGACCTCATCGGAAGCCCTATGGTCACTCACAAAGAATATGATGCACCCAATAGCAACAAGAAGAAAAATAAGGAAGAGGTACATGAATTGAGCAGCGCATCAAAGGAAACTACACCAGATTCACCTGAAGGGGGAGGAGGTGATGAAGTAGAAAAAGAAGAGGATGAAGGGGAAGAAGAAAAACAAAAGCAAGGCGAAGTAACACCGCCTAAAGATCCACTAACAAAGACAGAAGCATCCAAGAAAATAAACGGTTCCCTGACGAAACCTTCATCACGAAAGAAGTCAAAAGACAATAAACATCCATTCCACAATGTGCTCATGGTGGATGACATTGACTTATCATTTCTGTTGTATTAGATACCTCAGAAGACATCTTGCAGCGAAGCAAAGCCAAACATGAGACAATTTTTGACAGGATCAAGGTGGATCTCAAAGGGGTACAACATGCTCTTTACTCGAGCCGCGCCGTGCCTACTGTGCCAATGTCAGCGGGGGACATAGAAGTAGGAGATGAGCCTGCCCAACTACACAGACTAGAAGACTTGACAGAGGCTCACGTTCATCGTGTCCAAGAGGAAAAAAACAAGCCATAGAGGCCTTGAAGCAAGCAAAGGAGGAATCCATAGAGAAACGTTGGGTTGCGCAACAAGAAAAAGACGACCTCCATGCTAAGTTTGCATAGGATAGAGCTTAGATCCAGAAGGAGAAAGAACATCTTCTTGCAGAGTAGATGGGAGTTAAAGAACAAGTCACCAGAGCACTTCATTCTATGATAGGCCTAGAATAGATGGAAGAAGAAACCAATGAGAGCCAGGAGGGGAAGCTTGCTGAAGCCATTCAACAACTCCAAGCAAAAATAGCAGAACTGGAACTACAAGTCATGCGAAACACTCCATAGGAAGTGCGATATCAGAGAGAGGAAATTGCCAGGAGCACAGTTGAAAGAATCAAGGCATTGGCCTTAGAGTGAAAACAATTAAGTAGTCGAAGTGCACAGACCTACGAGTGCCTTGCAAAGGACCTTGAACTAAGGACATTGGAGTCACAACTCTAGTAGGAAAAGCAATAGGCAGCAACAGTGCAAGCACACTTGAAGCTTCTATCACCGGTCGAGAGGATGAATAGGTCATAGGAACAACGCACGGTTCAACAACAGGTCCATGCCATCCAGAGTAAAGTCATGGAAGTGACCCAGAAGCTCCAGCCAGTGCAGGATGAAGCTTGCACACTTTTTGAGGAGATTGAAGGACAAGGTGCACAACTATAACAAGTAGTCACCATGGTAGAAAAATGATTGGAAGGATCAGTGACTGATAAAGTTATTCAAGAGTTTGTCGAGCAGGAGGCTCTGGAAAAGAAGCAGGTTGAGGCATCTCGAGCTAAGCTCGAGGCCTTCGAGGCAGAGTTACCCAAATCAGAGTGACTCAGGATGAGTCACAGGTGAGTGTTGGGGGCTTGTTGGCCCTTCACCAGGTTTTGTGGAAACATTGGTCATGGTTGACCAATTTTGGGACTTCGACAGGTTGGTTGAAGACTGAGTGCTAGGTGAAGCAGAGATAACGGGATCTTGCCCCCTTTTGTGGGCTTTTTTTGGGTTTAGGGTTTATGTAACAGGTATGGGATGTCAGCCCATGGGTTTGCCCATGCTTAGGCCTATTTTGTAATGTATAAATAAGTAGCTAGGAGATGTAATAAATGTCGATGGCTTAGTGGTAATGTTAGCTAAGTGCGAATAGTTGTGAATGCTCGGTGCATACCGTGTAAGGCTTGCAGAGCTAAGTGCAAGTGATTGTAAGAGATTGTGTAAAGGATTTGTGTTGTGATATAGATCAGGGAAGGAGGATCTAGCGAGGTGAAACCATATCTCTTGTCCTATGCAGAGTTGGTTTTGAGGCTCTGTGCATGTAAGGAGATTGATGAAAGATAATAAATAAGACGAAGAGTTGGTGGACGTAGCCCCATGCTGAGGGTGAACCATGTATATCCTGTGTTATGGTTGATTTGTGTGATTGATCTGATTTATGCTTAGTGCTGTCATATTTATGTATGTTAGATGCATATGATATAATAGATTATTTCTTAGTAATGTGAATGAATGCTAGATCTGTTGTATTTATAAGTGCTAAGTACTTGGGTGTGTTAGTTCTTGTTGAATACTGTGTTTCTCTGTAATTAGGGTTTTATTTGCGATGTGAATAGGGGTTAAATGTTAATGAATATTAACTTCTAAGTGATCTGTTAAGTATTGTAATCACAGATCTGTGTCCCAGCTAGGTTGCAGACACTTGAGTCCTGCAACCCCCCCTGCCTCTACCTCGGGTGAGACTTCATTTGCTTCGTAGGTGTTGCTGAAAGGGTCAATAGTTAGGGTTTTGTTGGTGCGTTGTTGTAGCATTGAACCTTGGGTTTGCCCCTATTCCAACATGCACCATTCCATGTCCCCATGAAATAATCAAATTTCAAGTCATGCATGAAATTTTCCAATGCAAATTAGAAATATTGTAGGATGATGCAACATTATCTTCTAAATTCATGTAGCCCCTAGAATAAATCACGTCTTCCCAACATTCCCTTTCAATCTTCTTATTCAATCTGTACTTCTATTGATACTTCTCTATTGGCAGCCAAATAAGATGGAAATGAAATTTTAGCCCCAACCACTATGGACCACAAGTCTGAATGCACTCAATACAGCTAGGAACCTGAGACAAAACATAGGTAAAATTGTCATGACTATAGCTATCCTTGGTCCTCAAGGCCAAAGAGGATGCTTCCCATCTAAATGTGCTACCTTCAAGTGCAAACAATTTCTGATCATTAATTGTTTTAAAACAAGAATCTATGACAAACCTTTGAAGTTCTATCACTTTTATAGTCCTTTAAAATGAATAGAGTAGATGCTAATGTATATTTAAAACAGTAACATAAGTGCATGGTTCAGCCCTAATCCATAATGTTTCTTCTCCTTCATTCTGCTAGATTGTGTGGAAGGCATTCCACTATTTTTCCTAATTGTTCACAAAAGAAGTGAAGGCTCTCAGCTGCACATCTTCTACATAAGTAACATGATTAAATTTTATATCCAACAGGAAAGCATGTTCATGAAAATAAATATCACACAAGAAATGCTGATATGAGAAATCAGTCTGGAAGAAAGTTTCTAAATAATCAGAGGCAATAATCATTTTATAATGCCTTCCTTCCTTAATAGATTTAAGCTTAAAAAGAGTTAATTGTTCATGAAGGAAGACCGGGTATGAGGGAGAATGGATTATACAGATCAACAAATATTCTACTAACAAATACATTTGATTTTTATCCTGTTGCATAATCTGGCACTTAGCTTGCAGCTTCTTCAACTCTCCCAATTCCTTCTTCATTTCTTCCGATTTAAATTTCCGAGATATAAACAATTCAACGTATTTCTCCTTGAGGTCTTGTATTTCCTTTTTGTGGGTTGGCACAAGAATCATTCCTTCTCCAAACATGGAAACCTGTTGCTTCCATTTATAAATCTCTGCCAACAAAAATATATTATTATCTTCTATGTCCTAATGGTGAACTTCTTGTTCATCCTCATCACTGATTTCCAGAGGAATTTGAGCTTGTGTCACTAGTTATTGTGTAACAATGAATTTATCTGGATGCAGTAATTCCACTTCCTCAACCAGTGGTTCTTTTCTGACAGTGGATTCTTTTGTGGCCTCATCAGATTGTTGATTTAAGTTAGGTACCATTGGTTCTTGTGTAGCAGTGGTACTCTCAGGATGGGTTGGTTCAACAGTCTTAGCCATAATTGGTTCTTGTGTTACAGTTACATATTCCTATATATCTTTATTAGAATGTGTATTTAAATCAGGTACCACTGGTTCTTGTGTTACAATGGAATTCTCAGGGGTTTCAATAGTCTTCTTTTCTTCTTCCTTATCCATTGTTTCTTGTTTGGCAGTGGCTTTCTTTCTCTGTGTTGCCTTAGCCAACTCTTCGTGTCTTCTTATTAGTCCCAAAGATGAGGGCTCAGTAAGGGTCACCTCATACCCAACTAATCTATAAATATCCCCACACTCAGGAAACAAATATTCCTTAAATGTTTCCTTTGTTTCAGCCTCCTTTGATGGCACAGTCTATCCTTCTAAAATATGGGATGCTTGCACTAATAAATCCAGATCATGAGGCAGAGACCTTTGGGCTCCATTTTCTTCTTTTAGCATATCCAATTCCCCATAATCCTCTGAACTTCACTTTTCAATTGATCATTCTCAAATAACAAGGAATGAATCTGACTTTTACCTCTTTCAACAAAAAGTTCTTGTGTTTCAACAACTCTTCGATTTGGGATCAGATTGTCAACTAGTTCTTGTGTTACATCGACAACTTCATGTTGTTATTCATCACCCACTGGTTCTTGTGTAACAATGGATGAAAGAGGACATAACACAATACTCAATTTATGCAATTTTCAGTTTAGTTTCTTCTGTTGAGACAATAGCCTTGGTTCTTCTCCTTGTACTTGGGAAAGTTGATGGAAACATTGGCAATTGCCTCTTCCTCATTAATAGCTTTGGCACTATTTTGGGAGGTTTCTCTTAGACAATTTCAACTTCATAATCAGGGGAAATATGGGAAGAATCATCATGTAAAGCAGATGATTCTTCCTGCAACTTAATTACATTCTCACTAGGAATCATTGTTTCAACCTCATGAATCTGTTCTGGTAGATTTTCTTCCATTTCAGGTGACAGTGACCTCTCCACACTTAGTTCCTTCACTGTATCTTCTGAAGGAATCTATGTATCTAATCATTCCCTCATTTGTACCATGGGTGTTAGGATATTTAGACACTTAGGAGTTAGTTAAGATCTACTTGGTCTATTGTGTTGTTAGGTAAAAGTGTGTTTTCTAGTGTGTTTCTTTAGTATTCATTAGTATGCATTTGCAGTTAGGAAATTCGACAGTCACAATATGTTCCTGACATAGAGTGATCTGACGGTTCATACTCTCCTCGATCTTAACGACCATTGATCCGTGTCTTAACACCCAATTGGTCCATGATATCTATTTAAAGAGCATGGAGGGTCATTTTTCGATGATTGATTGTGAGAAACTCTCTTGTAAAATCTCTCTGTAATATTTTTCTTTGCATTAATAAACTTCTCCAAGTGGTCGCATTGGCTGGGGCCATGGATGTTTCCCCATAGGGGTTTTACCACATGAAAACATCGGTGTGTTGATCTTTGATATGGTTATGTGAGTGGTCACTGAAGGTGTTCGTCCTCTGTTGGAATACTTGTGTTGTCGAACATGGTATCATAACCTGTTTGAATACCCGCTCCTATTGTAGATCGAGATCATGAAGCCGAGTTGCCTCATCTCCATTTTCTATCATTTCCATACATTTATGGGCTGATAGGACTGTTCCATTGCATCCAGAGCACTCATTTCAGCTAGGTACACTTTTCGTTTCACTCAAAAAGGTTCCAGTTTTCCCAAGATATGGCCATTACAGTTAGATCCAGAGGTATAATGTCTGAATACACATTTTTTAAATTTCTGCAAAGTTTTATTTTGGTTTTATTCCGGTTTGATATTATTTGTTTCCGGGTTGCTTCTCTTTTAGATCTGCGTATGCTATTTTCCCCGTGCCTTGTGCGATCTCGGAAAATTAGAAACAAATAGGAAAAGGTGCATCTTCTGGGTAAGCTAACCGAGATCTAACCCTTGTTGTCATCAAGAAGCAAATTTTTTTTCTTGTGTGAAAATAGGTTTTTTTTAGCACGCTCTTCAAGGCCGTCTTCCACAACAACAACAATAACAACACCACCACCAATCCTCCTTCTGAACATTACAATATCTTTTTCTAGACCATTTGGTTAAAACTTGCCTTATTAAGTAAGAGGTCTTGAGTTCAAGTCTCTCTTTTGTTACTTTTTTGAAAAAGTTCATGCTAAAATTGTAAAGTGTATTTCACTTCAAGTATAAAAGTGAATCACTATAAGTAGCTTTAATATTTTATTTTAGAGTTATTTATTTTGCATGCAGGTTTTCTGTTATAAAATAACTTCATTGTAAAAGTGATCCCCACTTCTCTTTATAAAAGTGGGTCACTTCATAAAGAAACTTACACTATCACGTGGTTAGTTGGCTACCGTTTATGCCTTTGTTTTAAAAGGACAAAACTCTCACATTGGAAGTCCATTTTCAGTGCCGTTTTTTTTTTAAACTGCACAACTTTTCGAGATATTTCCATCAAGATCATCAGTTTTAGTTTTTAAATCCATATTATCTGCATATTTAATATGACTTCTACAAGTGATGTTTTTCTTACTAGCACCAACTACTTTCAATGAAAATATCATATGGAAGATTTATTAAGAAGTAAAGGCTTGTACCAAATTACCTTGGGAAAGGAAAAAGAACCCACTGATGATGATAAGAAATCCAAATGGGATAATAGGAGTGATGAAGTACGTGGACTAATCAAAATTTCCATCTCTCATGATTTAAGATACCACCTCTCATGATTGATCTGTGTTTGGTAAAGTCAATATTATTCAATCACAACAATTAGAAAATCAAGTACTGAACTTGAGTCCAAGTGATTTTTCTTTCCTTGGAGACTATCTATCTAGGTTTAAAACACTTATAATTTTATGCGAAGAATGTAAGATAAAAATGGAGGAAGAGCGCTACATCTATCTTATTCTTTCTAAGCTAGGTAGTGCATATTTTGTGTTTGTATCTACCTTTTATGCCATGAGAGAGGCTCTAGGGAAAGCTTATGAAAAACCCACTCTTGATTCCTTTTGTGCTGCTTTGATTAGAGAGGAAGATAAGCTTGTACAAATTGGAGTGATCAACACTACAGGTACCTCCAACAAAGCCTTAGTTTCCCAACAGAAAGATAAACCCAAGAATCCCAAGAAGAAAAATCATCGCCACAACAACAAGCAATATAAGGGTCCAAAACCCACTCAGCCAACTTTTTCTCTGAATGGAGACAAAGGAGCAAAATATAAAAATAAGAAGACAGTCAGACATTGCAACTTTTGTGATAAAGATGGTCATGATGAGTCCAAATGTTTCAAGAAGATGGCAACTTTAGAAGAAGCGATGAATAAGCACAACATCAGTATTGATCTTACTTCTTCTTCTTCTTCTCATGGACATGCACTTTCTGCTTCTGGTTTCTCCTTCGATACACCTTCTACTTCTACTTCTGATAAGTGGCTTATTGATTCTGGAGCATCTTATCATATGGATAAGGATAGAGACATATTTTCTACTCTAAATGAATGTAACACCAGAAAATATTTGTTGGTGATGATAGATCTCTTAGTGTTGAAGAATCTGGAACAATACAAA
>SNQJ01S0088112.1:22878-42647 GCA_010110895.2 Picea sitchensis | reverse complement strand
TTGTACTTGAACATTTAAGTGGGGTAAAAGGAGGTTGCCCCCTCGAAGAGGCTTATTATCTGAAATTATCTCTTTTTCAAGGCGTTGAGTACTTTTTATGAGGTTTTTCTATGCTATATTGATATTTGGTTCCTAACATTCATCACATTTTGATTGGTCTCTTTCTCATTCACCTTTTCTTTATCTTTTTCTTTATTTTTTTCTTTTTCCTTTTCAGAATCATCTTTATTTTTTTATTTATTTACAAGCTCTCATGTTTGGGAAACATTCTCTTGTGAGTTAGGGTCATTGTCGCCCTCTTCAAATATATACATGGACGTTTTGCATCCGTGTCTCTATAGAGTTTTGAAATTTTCCTCCGGTAAATAATCATTTTCTTGCTCAATGATTTGTTCATCATATATCTCATCCAGAACAGTTGCATTTGGAACTGGTTTCCTGGGAACCCTTTGTATTTTTTTATTATCAGTGTTTTCAAACCTCACTCTATTTTCTTGGGGAAGGTTCCTTCTCTGCTCTTGTACCGACATTCTCCGATTTGCCACATAATTATCACCCCTTCTCGAATAAAGAGTAAGTGACTTATTGTTTATCAAATTTCTACACATTAACTATTCACGTTGAACTTCATAATGTATATTTTGATCTCATACATTTTATATGTCGGCTTGACTTAATGAATATATACATCAGAAAACTCAGACATTGATGCCATCAATAAATTCATTCTTTACAATTCGAAGGCAACATAGTCATGGGTCGCATTGTACGAACAGAAGAGGAGGAAATAGGACAGTGACAGGAAAGAATTCAGACGGTTGAATGGTAGAAATATGAATTATCCTAATCATTAAAAGAAAATATGCCAATGATATGCCCCAACAGTTGGGTTGCTGACCAAGTCAGAGAGAAATACAGTACATCTGGTTGTTACCCGCGTAATGAAGAGGATGCACTAAACATAGGGATTGGGTGCACCAACTCGGTAATAATCTCTTTGTGTACATTTTTAACTTCATAATGCACCTTTGAATTGTAACATCTATATTTTATATTTTATTGGTTAGGTTATTAGACACATGACACTATGATTTTTTCACTTTTTATAGGTTCATTTGTTCCCATCTATGTGGGCATATGGACATCATTTCCACACAGAGGATGTTGATGATGAGCACATGATGCAATACTATGGAGTGGAAGTCGAGTTCAACCAATCTAGTCATGTTAGCCACCGCGATCAAAACCTAATACAGTGGAAGTTAGGTTATGTTGGAAAGATACAAGAGAACATTCGAGTAGATTTCTCTTCTTTCCAATGTGTTATTTTTAGGTGCAAGTGGTGGGACACCTTTGATCAGAATAATGTAAAGGAATATCATGATAGTGGGTTGATATGTATCAACTCTAGAAAGATCTGGGATGAAGCTAAAACACTACAACCAAGTGTTTTTTTTACCCAGATGTGTTGGATAAGGATTGGTGGTTCGTATTAAGACACGACCCTAGATCGAAACATATTTTTTAGAACAAAAATGTTATCATGGAAAGCGAGGAAAACAATCAGGGTGATGACAACGAAGAGTGATATGTACATGTTTTACTTCATCATTTATATTGTTGTTGTATCTTTTTGTTATCCGTATTTCGTTAATTATATTGTTTTTTATTCATCTTGTGATGGAGGAAATGGAAAATTAATTATAACAAATCTTTGAACAATTTTAGTTGGTTAACGGTCAGTTTCATGTGTAATGTGTAAATGTCTTTCAAATTATTTGTGATTGCATGGAACGATTGATTGAAATAGAATTTGATATTGTTATTTGAATATATTTATATGTCGTTACATGTTTAATATAAAATTTTACTAATTATTTTCATGATAAAGTCATAACAACATGTTCTTAGAAAAATTTCACCAAACATTTTATAGTTGGCATTTTTTATAATTGGTAAGATTCGCAAAGGTTTTTACACTTAAAACTAAGTATTTCCAATTGTGAAATACTGAAAATGTCAAACTAGTTGAACTTTTAATGGGATATGAAATTGTACTTTCTCCATATAAATTTTTATGATGTTGAAACCACTCTAAAACATCTTGGAACAATTAATGGCAATGCTAACATTTAACTAAAATGATAGAAAATTATTTTCAGTGTAGGAGAAATATGTCAAGTTTGAAGTATTTAAGAATTTATTATTTATTACCAGTAATTGTCAAAATACACATTTGAGAAATTGTTTTTTTTTCAAAAAGGCCTCAAAATGTTAGAAGTTTGACCCCTTACCAACATGTTATTGAAGCATTGAGACCTCAAAAAGAGATTTCCAAAACATTGTTTCATTGTCACAATGGTGTTAGAATTTTGATGTGTATAGAAGGTGGCATTTATCCATTTATTAACAACCCTCTTACCCTTGGACACATTCAAGCACTTGTATAAATCACTTTTGTTAGTGATATGAATTTGATCCTTAAATATCTTAGGGAAATTTTAAGATTTGCATTCTATCTCCTTGCTTGAGCATTTGAGTTATGAATATTTTAAACATTGCATGAGCTATTTAATTAATTTTTTTAATTTTATGTATATGCAACGACATATAATTTTATAGTTGGAAACATGTTTAGATATTGAATGGTAATATTTTAATTTACATAGTTTCTTATTTATCCTAATAATCAATGTTGATATTAGAAGTAATCATATGGTTGATATGCATGTTTAATAATACACAACAGTTTTTTATGATATGTTAACATGATGATTCAAAAAATGAGTTTATGTTCATGTATTTTGTAGATTTAAAAGTAAAATTATATAAAAATGTGGTTTATAATTTAAAAATTAAATTTCTAGCATGATTTTAAAGAACATATTATTGTGATACCAATTTAAAAATTAATAACTAAGCTTACAATGGCATTAATGTGAAGATTTTGAAATACAATTGTTAGATTGTGAAGATTTTGAAAGATCGTTTAAAAAAAATAAACATCATGATGATAACCATCTAACAAACATAAATATCATCTAAAATACACATTTAAATTCCCTAACATCATCTAATTATATATCTCTCTAGCATATATAAATGTCATTAATTAACTAGCACACAAATATAATAATCTAACAGGGCATCATCATTGTGATCACTTCTAACAAAACACAAGTATTATCTAACATCATCATCACACACATCTAACAAGCATCATTTCACATACACATCTATCAAGCACATTTAAAAAATATGTCTAACATGACCTAACAATGAACACATCAACATCAACATATTAATTAAATAAGTACATAATCATGATCAACATGAAAATGCACATCTAATGAACATTGTTATAACATACACATCTATCAAGCACATTTAACAAACATATCTAACATGACCTAACAATATACACATCAACATATAAACTAAGCACATCAACATGAACAGAAAAACTACACCATATATATATATATATATCATGAACAAGTCAAATAACTGTTATAACATATATGGTCCAGTCGATGTGATAATCATATCTACAACAGTAGTGGAGGCCTGCTCTGTAGTAGAAGATGATGGATGGTCAGGAGGAAGTGGAAGATCATGCGGTGGAGGAATATGTTTTGTTTTCTCATCTGGATGAGGTGAAGGAGGAGTAGGACGTGGGGAAGGACCAGTTGATGGGGTACTGGATTAACGGGTACTAGGGGAAGAGTGTGTACCATCGACATTCTTCCTCACTGCTAGTATCCTGGTAGCTCCAATGATATGACGCATAAGAGGCATCATATCGCGCGACATCTCCCTCCAAAGCTCCAAGAACGTAGGATCTACCCTAATGTCTTGCATCAACACAGTGAGGACTCCCACCTCAACCAAAAGTGCACAGAGTCAGTCACCCAACTCCAAACTGAATATAGTATCCGACCTACAACTCATGCCATCAGGTACCTACACCTGAGGACCCTGACCCGTCGTGACCTCAGGCATCTCCTCATCCGCATATGGTGGGGGATGAGGCACATCCCCAATGATTGTGCCAATATCTACAAAATATATAGTACACAACAATAATTAGACAGTTTCATTAAACAATTTAATAAAACAAGTTAAAGATCGTGTTAGAATTAATTTTATTCTAATTAAGTAAGACAATAAAATGAAACTAGATTAATTTAAACAAAACACTAATATTACCTCTAGCATCTGGTGTGAAGAGGATGTCCATACATCCTAGTTAATCCAACCCCGCACGAACATGTAATCGACCTCACTAGCTAGTAGCCCCAATGTGTCAGTGGAAATCCTAGTCGGAAACTATGGTTGGCCCATCTTGGGCATCATCTCACCCCACATGTGCATCTGCACCTAAGTCATCGACCTAGAAGGCTGACAGACAAAAGTAGGCCTCATCTCTAGAAACCTCTCAAAAAATAAACAAAACAACTCTGAAGCAAAAGGGAAGTTCTCCCTCCCATGTAGCATAGCACGACATCTATCTAGAGATATACAAAACTACCGCAAAAAAATGGTAGAAAATCTAATACATCGTGGCCTCTATACCAAAGAATCAACATAATACAAAAGAGCGCAACCAATGCATTGTCCATCATTGGTAAAGTGTGAAATGGTCGTCACTCATAGTGAGAGGCACCTAACCTCTGCACTGAAAGAAGTGATTCGTAGTTGTCCACCATACACCTAAAAATCAGTTGGATAAAGTACATCAACTACAATATATCTCTCAGAGTACATGAGTTGACTCTCTGTTGCAACACCAACTGGGACATCAAGGAACTGGGGAAAATCCTCCCCTCTAGCATCTGGTTTGAAGAGGATGTTCATACATCCTAGTTAATCCAACCCCGCACGAACATATAATCGACCTCACTAGCTAGTAGCCCCAATGCGTTAGTGGAAATCCTGGCCGGAAACTCTGGTTGGCCCATCTTGGGAATCATCTCACCCCACTGAAATAACTGATTTGTAGTTGTCCACCATACACCTAAAAATCAGTTGGATAAAGTACGTCAACTACAATATATCTCTCAGAGTACATGCGCTGACTCTCTGTTGCAACACCAACTGGGACATCAGGGAACTAGGGAAAATCCTCCCCTCTCCTAGATAGCCCAGTGATAAAGTATATATCATCCTTAGTGGGTTGGTACCACTGATCATGACCAACACATAAATTTTATCGATGGACATCCCATCGATGGGTCAATTGCACCAAGAACCCCGAAGTTCCCCTTCAGGGATGTAACCTCCTCGTAGCACTTAAGGAGGCCTACATTCCTCAAGAGGACTTGGGTCATGGCAGTAATAGGGCGAGGGTACAAATCCCTCTCCCTCTCCCTAGCCTCCCAATCTCATAAAACATTGTACAGGTCAACCCTCTACTCCTACTCATGTTGTTGCTCTCTTCATTGACGTCTCTGCATGATTAACATATAAAATACATCAGCCTCCTACATAAAACATAAAAAAAAAATAGTAAATGAGAAATTTATTTATAAATATGGAAAAATAACTTTCTTCAAAAAATAAGTAAATTTCATCATCGGTGCGCCCAAAAAACAGTCAAGCACTACCCATGGTACATATATTACTTGTGAGCACCGTCTACAGTGTACACATGTAACATAACGCATTGTATAAAATTTGTTATATTATTTTATGTGATGCGTTATATAACCTTACCGCACTGATGCGCTAAGGTTAACGGATGCACCGCCTAAAATAATAAAAACTTAAAATCCTAAAGCACCGTAAAACCATTTTTTTTAAATTGTTATTGCGATGTGTAGTCTTTCCTGACATGCATCGGTGCATTACAGGAAAGAAGAAGCACTGCACCAATAATTTATTAAAAAATGATAATTACAGTACTTTGGCATTTAGGCTCTAATTTTTTACGGCAATTGCATTGGGTAATCATTAAGGCATCGGTGCGTAAGTTTACCAACGCACCGCATAAAATAATATATCGTATTTTATGCGGTGTGTCTTTTAACATAATGCCCCGGTGCGTTAACGTTATTTCGATGCACCGCGAAAAATCAACTATATTATTTTAGACGATGCATCGGTAAAATTACACATTGGTGCATTAAAATTTACCCAACGCACCGGTGTGTAGAGTTTACAAATGCACCGCCAAAAAAACATTAGGCATGGTGTTTCAGTGCTCCCTGTTAATTTTCAGGGTGCACCATTCGCGGTGTGAGTCGAACAACTCGAACGCACCGTGCAAAAAAAAAAACAATGGAAATTTAACTGAATTTTGAATTGTAATCCGCTAAAAGTGTAAGTTATAAAGAAATAAAGGCATTACCTAGACATTTCCTCGTCGGGGAGGCATGGTTTCCACGTAGTCCAAAAAAACAAATTTTCCCACCATTTGGAAAAATTCGAAATCCACGCACTTAGCAATAGATAGGAGGAAGGAAAGCAAGGGAAGCATTGACTACATGGCACTTCAGAGAGGCCAAAGTTGCACCAGTGCTTGAGAGATCTACAACACTAAAAAGGGTAAAAATTAATTCTACAACCGATAAAAAAAAAAATTAATTTAACCCTGTTACGGTGCGCTCGATTATTAGACGCACTGGTGCGTCAGTATTTAAGTAGCGCACCAGAATTTTTTTTTTTTTTAAATAACCCTACCACGGTGTGCCATTTTTTAGAGAAACAATGTGCATCAGGTCATTTGTATTTAAGTAGCACACCGAAGTATATTCTTTAAAAAAATAACCCTACCACGGTGTGCCATTATTGAGAGTACCGGTGCATCCGTATTTAAGTAGCGCACCAGAGTATATTTTTGTTTTTAAATAACCCTACCACGATGCGCCATTTTTCATAGAACTAGTGCGTCCTTAATAGAAAACACATCAGTGTGTTATGTATTTATAAAATAACCATAAAAAAACATCCGCTAAAACCTTCACCTGCTCTCCTCCACTAGTGTCCTCAGTTATAAATGGATTTTTGGACTATTTTTATAGGGGCTTCCACCAAAACCTCCACTAGAGGGTATTTTCCTTGTAGTGAATCGTCCCATGCTCAAACTGAAGCTAATAAAGCCACCCATTTCATTGAAAGTATCCAGCACATCTGCCAACAGGTTCAGGATATTTTGCAGAAGTCCAATGCCAAGTACAAGCAACGCCATAATCAACATCGGGTGTCACACAAGTTTTAGGTGGGAGATATTTTTTGGTTGCACTTGCAAAAAGAACGCCTTATAAGACCCCATAGAAATCTTAGTACACTCCACTATGGACCTTACACCATCACCAAGGTTGTGGGTGACAATGCTTTTGAGCTCAACATTCCCCCCTTCCTTGGCTTGCACCCGATGTTTAATGTGGACCTCCTCCAGCCATACTTTCCACCATTATTGGACACCTCAAAGATACAGAACAGTTGACATCGATAGATCTCAACCATGACTTCATGGAATAGGCATCCACTGATCAAATTGTGGACACAAAGGTCAAGGGAACTCGCCAACGGAAGCTTCTTCTTTATTGTTATGTCAAAGCAGGGCAACTCCTGCACCAAGGCAAGTGGCTCATCCGGGGCCAATTTTAGCAAAACCTTATTCATCTGATGGGGGAACTCAATGCAATGGAGACCATTTCTTCCTAAGGGGATAGGATTGATCCAGGGGGATATCGGTGTCCACCCACCTAATCCAACTGGCTCACATACAGTTTTCATCTTTGTAGTTATTTTTCTAGCTTTTCGGGTCCTAAACTTTTGGGGTCATTTTGAGGCCCTAAACATTGTTTTTTGGGCTCGCCACAATCACACTATACACAAATTTAGAGTGTGGCGGCAACATGTGTATTCCTCGGGTAGAAATTTCCAACGAGCTATCGTGCACCTAAAATGAAGATCGTATGCAAAAGTTACGACCCCGATAAGTTGATGTACCAACTTACCCCATCGGGGTCCACATGACTTTTGGCGCTTCATCTTCTAGGGTTAGGTTTTTGGATGTCTAGGGTTTTTTTATTACTTCTTGATGCTAAAAAGTCTTGGAGGCCTCATTGTAATTTTCTCAGATGAATGTGTGTAGCCACTACATCTCTTCTCAGAGATTAGCTACCACCATTCAAGTAAGATTGTTTTCATTCTACATTTTACAGTTTTCAGCAGATTTTTTTATTGAATAGAAGTCAAGTTTCATTGTATCTTTGTTATTGCTCATTATATCTCTATGTTAATGTTATAGATCTGTGTTTCATTTTGTTCCGCTCATAAATCTGAATCACTCAAACAGGTGCAAGGGAGCCTTGGGTCGTGCCAAGTTTATTGTTTTTCCTTGAAGGAGGGATAGGTGCGTGAAAGACATGTGGAATAATAAATTTGTAGCACTTGTCATTAATTTCAAGGGGGTGATTATGGTATTGCTTGGATGATTAATTGGCCATTAACTCAAAGCTCCCCTATTTTTTAATTTGTTGGCTTGTTGGCTAACGAGTTAGTTTAGCTATTAAAACCCCTTAGCACCTAATAAAAAAAGGTTGTTTATATTCTTGTGACCTCATTTTAATCTCAAACCAAAATAGAAGCAAGTTTATAATTAGCTAAAGAGACTTTCGTGTGCATCAACTTAATGAGTGTGCTAGAATCTCCCACCACTATTAATGATTAAATTTGTGCATCCACCACTAACCTGAATCCCTAAAACACTATTGTTAAATAACCTTCCCAATTCACCTTAATCTCTAAAACAATAAATACACTTGTGCATAACTCTTAAATAACCTTCCCATGGCCTAGACTTGCCTAGACATAAGACAATTCAAATTTTCTTTTGACACCAATGAAGATCCCCACCTACCTACCACCCCTAACTAAAATAAAATATTACATTTATAATTAAAATAAATTATTAAACTTATTTTCAAATTCTATATTTTCACTTCAGATACATTACACAAAAACCTAAACCATTATTCTTTTTTATAAATGTAAGTCCATGCTCAACTTTAAGAAATGGTACTCGCAATTAAGTGGGTTTCCATGCTAGCCCACAAAATGGGATTAGTTATATGTGGATAAGATGAAGCTCACTGAATTTATCTAGACAGCCACGGATAAGCTCAAAGTTGGTGGTGGATTATGAAATATATTCTTCCATCTTTTATCGATGGTATCAAGTGATGGAAGATAATGCTATATATGTGGATAAAAAAACATATACATAAAGCTTACTTGGATTCCATAATTATCTAGATGCACATTATCATTTCTAATAAATAATTAGAAAATATTATTTTAATTTTTATATTACACCAAATTATCACTAAAATTCATTTATATCCATATCAAAATAAATACCTTCAACCACTATATTAAAAGGTATCAAAATAAATACCTTTAACGATTATATTAAAAGGTGTCCAAGATTTAAGAGACACTTCAACCATTATATTAAAAGGTGTCCAGGTTTTTAAGAGATATTATAGTCCTCGTTTGGCTCCATAGAAGGGAATATAATATAATATATGAAAATAACAATTCTCCCACCATGTAAAATGTAAGATTTTAGGAGATATACTCTTTTAGCCTCACGTCAAGGGTTTTAAAATAATATCATTCCATATATTAGGAGGTCGAAGGTCTTATTCGTCATGATTTTAGTTTATTTTGCTAATAATGAATATAATATTAAATTAATTTAAAATAAAATAAAATATATAATTTAAAATTATGAAAAAATTGTTTTAAAAAAAAAAAAACTATGGCATGAAATTGACATTAGTATGAAATTATGATATGACATGCAATGGGTTGTTATATATATATATATATAATTTCAAAAACATGCAATGGGTTGTTATATATATATATATATAATTTCAAAAGTGACATTAGTATGATATGATATGCAATGGGTTGTTATATATAATTATAATTTCCAAAGTGACATTAGTATGATATGATATGCAATGTGTTGGTTTATATATATATATACTAAATTAGTATATGAGAATTTTTTATTTAGACGTTAAATTGGTATATGATATTTTTTTATATGTGGGATAGGGGGATCATTTTCCTAGTAGTGATTTGAGTGTTAAAGTTTATGGAGGTGTACATACTCTACTCTTTTTGGATTTGAACCTCTAACTTCTTAAAAAGAAATGTGTGTTCTTAACTATTAGGCATATGGTTAAGAATCTATGTTTTCTAGAGGTAACAGGTTCAAATTCAGAGGGAGGTAGGATATGTATACCTCTGTGAACTTTAGCAGTGAAATAGTTACCCGGAAGGGACCCCTTGTCCCACAAACAAGAGAGTCTCATACACCAATTTGGTGTATGACTTGATTGTAACCTTAAAAATAGATTAGTATTATTATTATTATAAAATTTTAAAAATATATTTATATTATTTATGTTTTTTTGTCATTTATTATAATTAAAGAGGAAAAGATTGTCTAGATTAAAAAAGTAAACTGGAAAATGGTGTTTAATTTGGAAGTAAAATTATTATGTTAAATTAATACTTAAATAATATTAAATTAGCCTAAAATATTGAAAAGATTTTGAATTATGTAATGGATAAAATAATTTTGAACACGGTTAACAATTATGCCTTCTACTATTATAATAATACTTACCCAATTATGTCTTCTACTATTATAATAATACTTACCATATGTAATACTTACCCAATTATGTCTTCTACTATTATAATAATACTTACAATATTATTCACGAATGGGGTGTCATTGGGATCGATGAGCGCATGGACAATTGGGCGGACACCTGGCCACAACCCACGCCACACCATGCCATCGTAGCCACACTCACCCGAGACATTTAATCCATGCATTTAAATTTCCGATCGACGTACTCTCGCATTCATTTGCACACATAACAATTTAATGTAATGGAGTTCCAGCTCGCAGGGGTGGTAAATGCAATGGGTTGGTTTCCAAACCAGTATCATCATTTGCCCTGGATCAATGGTTTTTGGTCGGTGACGGGGAAACTCATGGCTCATTTGTGCTATCTGCCTCCCGCTCCTCGCAATCACCCATCAGTCTACATTTCTCTTTGGCTCTGGTTTAAGCGTTTTCCTCCGCTTCGAGTTCCTCCCCCAACTCCTTTTTTGGTTCTCTACCTCCCCTCCTCTCTTGATCATAGTCTCGATGCCTCGCCAACGAGGTAAGTCAAAGCATGGGGCGGCCTGGTATGCAGCGAGAGACCGAGGCTCGAGGGGTCGTGGCATGCAAGCTCTTCAGAGCTCGCCTCACGCTTCTGTCTGCGCCTCCACTCTGGAACTCCCCAGTGACCCTGTTCGCACCTCCTCTCTGGAACATCCTCCTGACCGTGCCACCACTCCAGAACTACCTCATTTGTCCTCTCTGTTTGATTGCAGATTCGAGTGGTCTAATAGCTTTGGAAATTCCCTCGACTTTGCTCCTAAGCTCAGTCGAGATCCACCACCCTTCCACCAGCCTCCACTCCCCCTAGCCTGACCACCCCTCTCTCTTATTCCTCCTCCCCTCTCCCCTCTCCCGCCTCCCCCTCTTCATCCTCTGATGCTCCACCACTCCCTCTGCCCCCAATTTCTTGTTCTCAGTGCGATGGGATGGAGAATTTGAAGAATTCTCTAGATTTCATCAAGAGCTCAATCGTGGATGTCAAGTGCGCCATCAAGGAGTTGTTGAATGGGGATGACAGTCGGGTTCGTTGCGAGGAGCTTCTGGATTCTCTTCTTCGGAATCTCCGAAATAGCATCCCGAACACAGGGACTCTAGGTAAGGATACTGCGCAAGACCAACAGAAAGAATGGAGGCCCGACCTCATCTCCGGATGATCCCAACTTTCTCGGGTTTCTCGAGTTTTTTATGTTTCCAAACAGTTTAGTTTACAGGGTTCTAGCCCTGCGTGGCATCCTAGCTCTAGGATTAGCACAGTTTTTGCTCTTTACAATTTTTTAAATTTGCATGGACAATTGAAAACTCCACAACCATGTGGTAGCATTGGTTTCCCACCAAGGTGATGTTGCCATGGTCTCTCGGGATATTCCGACATCTGTAATTTTTACTCTTTAGCAAGATTTAATATATTTTCTTAACTTATAAGAAAAAATACTTACAATATTATAATAATACATACCATATATAATATAATTAAAAGATGAAAATTTTAAAGAATGAAGTGGTTTAGTGAAGTTAATTTAGAAATTACGTTTAATGTAATAAAAATTTCATAATATGGAAAGTGAGTCAATTGAGATCTTTCATCATAAAATCTCACAAATAGATGAATTTAGAAATTAGATTAAAATAAGACAAATAATAGGAGTAGGGTTTGCTAGGATTTAATGGAGACTTAATAATGGCCATAAAGACTCAAAATTTGTTAAGAAGGATAAGAACAGGTTTAGAAAAGAGGAAAGTGAAAATCATTTTAGATTTATTTGGAGGTTTTCCTCAATGCTCAATTTTAAATGCGTAAGAAGGTCTAATTTTTTTTGTAATTACAATAATCATTCTTCTTGCTTAAATATCATGTAAACCAATCACATATCAAAGAATATAGTTTTCTCACCAAAACTTTCTATTCTATTCATATTGGATAGAATTGATATTTATCTTCAAAAATGTGTTTATGAGTTGATGAGAAAAAACTTATTTTTTTATGGTTAGAAGGGGTTAAAGAGGATTTAATGAGCTTTTGAGATGTATTAATTTTTTATAAGAGAAAGAAATCATATGTTTGAGTTTTTTTTGGAGATAAAGTGTGTATTAAATTTTGAAACGTTTAAGGTTTGGAGTGAATACTTTATTCATTCTCGGGTCTAAATAAAGCTGGAAAGAAAAAAATTGATATAATTATTTTAGTTTTATTTGGACATGACGATGGGTGGAGTGTCCTTTCAAAAAGTTGGACATTTCAAAATTGTATAGAGAGTTTATCTCCATAAATCTTAAGCAATATAAAGAAATCATATCCAGCTCTTTATATATGTTATAAGCACAAACATGTCACTTTGGTAGACGTGAACAATGTGGGGCTATATTAACTACTCGCTTTCACCAACCCAATAAGTTTTCATTCACATTGTTTGTTTGTTTTTGCACTAGTAGGTAATTCACTTATTAAATTTTATTCCTTAGGGAGTAAAAGAAACATGAAACAACTAATTGTATAAATAACATATACCAATACAATGCTTGGAATCTATGTTTATTTGTAGAGAACAAGAATATTTATGTGGATTAATTGTGAAACAAAATCTCAATCATAGAATATGGTATGTAATGGTAAGTATTCAATGCTTGGAATCTATGTTTATTTGTAGCCAACATCAAGACAACAAGAATATTTATGTGGATTGATTGTGAAACAAAATCTCAATCATACAATATGGTATGTAACGGTAAGTATTCAAACTTGTAATTATTATGGTTATCACATAGATAATCATTACAACCACAAGTTGAATAGACCTCACAAGGCATGAATTAGAATCTGTGATGCTAGTACAGTGAGAGATAATACTCTCACAAGCTTTTCATGACTCTTATTTTCTAATTATGTCAAAGATAAGTACATTGATTTGATTTGACAATAGATTGTATGAAGTAGAAGTTAGCATTAGAGTGAGTGAGAGAGACTATTATAAAAAAAAAAGTCATCACTTTATTTATATATATATATATATGGAAAATCTTACAAATAACTTTTGGGTATTTTTCTACATTTCATAAATGGTATTCATGTAGACTTGTTATTGTTGATTATGACACCTAACTTGGTAGGGATATCTAGTGAGGCATGCAACAAAAACACCAACTTAAAAAAATGACCTCAAAACCTTGTGCATAAAACTCAAAACATTCAGTCGATTAAGTTAGTCCACCAAATTTTTTATCTTCTAATTATATAAAAACTAAATACATTAATTTAATTAATTTGATATGATAATAAATTATGTAAAAATAACTATAATTATGAAAAACTTCAAACAATTTAAGAAACATAAACATATATCTACATCTTAGTGAGAGGAGTATGGAAACAATTTCATCTATTCACTTCATATATAATATAATAAGGTTTGGGTCAAATTTTAAATTAATACAAATCATTAAAAAATCAATCAATTGGATTGTTAACTTCATGGAAAAAAAATATACTCATGAGAAGATTATTATTTTATTTCTTAAAAAGGATAGTCCTCATGGAGTCATTTATATCACCCATTATGTTGGAATGTGCCCAAGATTTTAGGAGAGCCTCAATGGTAATCTAATCTAATATATGATAAAAATAACAATGTCTCACCTTGTTAGCAAGATAACTTGTTTGTCAAGATAACTAAGACTAGTTATATGACCATGGTGTATAGATTAAGGTCTTGATGTGAATCGGTTTGGTTTACTTTTAGATTTTTTATTTTTTCCTGATTATGTATTAAGACTAGATAAATTAAGGGGAAATATTGTTATATTTGGAGGAAAATGTTTATGCCAAAGTAACACTGGAATAAGAGTAGATTAGAATATTGAAGAGATTTTGATTCAAGCAATGGATAAAATAAGTCATACTTGTTTGTTGTTATATTTGGAGAGAAATGTTTATGCCAAATGGATAAAATAAGTCATACTTGTTTGTTGTTATATTTGAAGGGAAATGTTTATGCCAAAGCAATACTGGAATAAGAGTAGATTAGAATATTGAAGAGATTTTGATTTAAAGGAAAAGGAAGGGATGAGAAATAATATTTTAAAAGAAAAAGAGGAGATTTGGTGCCAAAGAAGTTGTGCCATTTGGATCAAAAGCGGGGATCAGAATACGAAATTTTTTCACAATTACGCTAATTTCAGGAGAAATAGAAAATTTACTTGGGAGATCACAGATGAGATGGGTCAGTTACAGATGGGCCAGAAAAAATTATTGGAGGCTGCAAAGAGTTATTTCAAAAATTTCTTCAATGAATCTAATGAAACTTCCATTACGGATCAAGTAAAGGTGACGGAGTATTTTCCAAATTTCGTGACAAAATCAGAGCGGAGAATTTATTTAATCCAATAGGCCTGGAAGAAATAAGGAAGGTTTTAAAGAGTTTCAAGGTTGATAAGAGCCCAAGCCCTGATGGCTAGACAGTGTAATTTTTTGTCCACTTCTTTGATCTGGTAGGTGAAGATTTATTGAACATGGTAGAAGAGACGAGGATTAAAGGTAAGATCTGTGGGGGCCTAAATTCGACCTTTATTGCATTAATTCCCAAAGTTAATAAGCCTCTTGGCTTTGGGGATTATAGGCTGATATCATTATGTAACCTTTGCTATAAAATAATTTCTAAGATCATAGCAAACAAGATCAAACCTTGTTTATCCAATTTGATTTCAAAGGAGCAACTTGGTTTTTTAAAGGGACATCATATTGAGGATGCCATAGGGACTGTTCAGGAATGTTTCCATTGTATAAGAAATAAGAAATTAATGGCTTTAGTATTAAAACTGGATCTACAAAAATCCTATGACTGTGTCAACTGGGACTTATTGAGGATGATCCTTATTCAAGTGGCTTTGGGCACAAAAATGACAAACTGGTTCATGAGTTGTGTGGACACAACTACATTTGCTATCTTAGTAAATGGAGAGGCTTCGGGGTTCTTTAAAGGAGGAAGAGGACTAAGACAAGGTTGCCCCTTGTCTCCATTACTCTTTATACTGGTTATGGAGGCACTAATAATTTTACTTAAAGAAATCCAACGGGAAGGGAAGTTATCTAGTCTACAGGTCTCGAGAACTATAAAAAAAATTCTTATATTATTTATGGATGACATTATCATAATGTCAAAGGCTACATACCAGGAATGGTGGGAGATCGAAAAGGTTTTAAAACTATTATGTTCTGCATCAGGTTTGAAGGTCACTATTGAAAAATCAACTTTTCATCATGAAGGTTTATCGGATATGGAGTTAGATCCTTTTAAATATATTTATCCTTATAATTTCTCAGAACTGGCAATTGGTTTCAAATATCTCGGGGTGTTCATAAAGACTGGTACCCACCTTATAGAGGATTTGCTTTGGTTGATTCGGAAGATGGAAAAGAAGATTGATAATTGGTGTTATCGTTGGGTGTCACTGGGGGGTAGACTTATTCTTATAAAAGTTGTCTTAGAGATTCAGTTGGCCTACTGGTTATCATTAGCAATTATTCCAAATTCTATTTTGAATACTCTAAGAAAGATTATGATGAACTTTCTCTGGAATGGGAATCGGGAGACAAATCACATTCATCTCTGCAAGTGGGAACAGATTTCAGTACCAAAGTGCAATGGGGGATGGGGTCTGAGAAATCTCTTGGATTTTAAACAGGCGATGGCTGCAAATTCCCTATGGAGAGTTTTAACGTGTCCTAGTATATGGCACGGAGTATTAAAAGACAAGTATTTATCTCATATGATAGTTACAAACTGGATCAGATCATTAACTTTTCAGGCTCAGTCATCCTCTTGCTTTTGGGGAGGCCTATTAAAATCAATCCATCTTATCCTTCAGTGGTTGTCTTGGAATCCTGGAAAGGGCCAACTTATAGAATTAGGGAGAGATAAGATTCTTTATTTAGGGGAGAAATCTTTTCTGTCTGATATTTTAATTTCATCTCTTTATGAAAGACATATATATAATCTGGCTCAAGCCCAGGGAACTAATGACAGATCTTACTCTTCCTTTTCGTAGTTAAAGAGTTATGAAATAGGACTATCTGGTACATTAGCCACGGAATGGGACAGATTCAGATTGGACTTAATTGATGTGGGGACCTTTCTACGGGACAAAGAGGATTCACTCTTATGGACGGGGGGGGATAGATCGGGGGTTCCAAGTGTCAAAAATTTCTACAGGGCTTTATTATCAACAAAGAATTTGAGCACTATAAGTGGATGGGGACGATCCTTTTTGCAGTGGAATATGCAATTAAAAATCAAATTATTTTTATGGTTGGAAGTTAAAGGGGAAATTTTAACTTGGGATATTCTTCAGTCCAGAGGAAGAGAAGGATCGGGCATGTGCTATTTGTGAAAATCAGATTTGGAATCCATTGATCATATATTCATCCATTGTGCTTTCACAAAAGCAGTGTGGGCAAAGATTCTTACAGGGGGGGTTACAAACAAACATGGAGTGGTATGAGCTTGGAGATTTGCTTTCAGGAATGGTACAAAAATAAAATTGTTCCAATAGTTTTGGCTGCCCATTTGTGCTGGAATATTTAGCTAGAGAGGAACCTCGCTATCTTTAAAGGAAGCATGCCAAAAATCCAAAAAGTTTTTTATAAAACATTAACTCAAGCTAGTGTGATTGAGGGAGTTAAAAAAGACAAACTTCCAAAAATTTTGTTATTTCATTTACAGGATAACACTACCATTGTATATTTTGATGGGGCAGCGCATCGAAGTGGGGCTTATTGTGGAGCAGGCGGTGTTTTAAAACTTCTAGATATTTCGTGTATTCGATGGACCTTTATTGGTGGTCAAGGTACTAATACAAAAGCCGAATTACTTGGGGCTTGGGCAACGATAAGATTGGCTTTACACCTCTCCATCAGAAGAGTACATTTAGTGGGGGACTCCAAAGTGGTGATTGCTTGGCTAGATAATAAAGGTAGTCTCAAACTCTGTGCGATTGAAGGCTGGAAATCTAGGATTAAGGAGATGGTGAAGGACTTTGAATTTATTAGTTTTGATCATATTCACAGAGAATTTAACATTGAAGTTGATTACTTATCCAATCAAGCATCAAGTGAGCCGGAAGGAGTCATATGTTATTACACTTGGCATAATAATAGAGAGGGGCAAAAGAATACTATCAACATTTACTAATTACTGGCTTCTTTTTATTTTTCTTAGGCCATTGATGGTGACATACTCGGACATGTTTTTTTGGGCTTTGCCCTGTCAGCTTGTTTGTTTTAACTTTAGTTTATTATAGTATGATGATAGTTGAGGGTACAATCATCTTTTGTACTAGAAGTCTTGGGGCCAAGTTTTGGGCTATTTTCTCTGCTTTTTTTGTTTTTTGACTGTTACTTTTCTGGAGTATGAAAAGTAGCATCCATCCCTGTGTAGAGGGAATGATATTGTGGAGGTATTGTAGGAATCTTTGATGAAGACAGGGTTGTAAAACTTTTATATTATCTTAATATCAATGAGATAATTTTTCTATTGGAAAAAAAGCAATGGATCAAATAAGTCATACTTGTTTGTAGGTTTTTAGTAGAAGGATTCTTGTAACAATGAGTAGTCAGTTAGTAAAGGGTGCCATTAGAGAAGGAAATTCTCATATTAGTGGTTAAGACTAGATGAGGGTTTTCAATACTAGTGTGAGAGTGAGAAGAGGCTTAGCTTGTAACTTGTATTAACATGTAGATTGGTAGATGGTTTTGGTTGTTATGTCATCTTCATCTTTCTTGTTTGGATTTAAATCTTTGAACATAAATTATAGGGAAGAGTATGTATGTAATCATATGTGCATGCTTATTTTTTTATCAATTTTCCACTGAGAGTAGTGAGGTGCATTTATAGCCTAGGTAGTTGTGTCACATTTGTAACATTAATAAATTATATTGAAAAGAATTGAAGTCCATAAAAATTAAAACTAAAAAATAAGTGACTATTTGTGTCCCCTAGGTTGTCCCCCCGGCTCTCTCACAAAGGGGGGGAATGTTAAGGCATGATGTGCAAGTGCATCTCCCTATACCACTCTAGGAATTCTAGTTGGATATTAGGCCAAAGGTGGGTACCCTTTTTACTTCCTTCGGATTTGTTATTTGAATTTATGACTAGTTTTGTTGAGGAGGTTGGGTGATGCATCATGGTATCCTCCACAACTTACAACAAACAAAGCTCAAAGAGGTGATGTATTTTATTAGAAGAAGACTAAGGAGAATGATTGATCTCTTCCAAGGATAGGCTCATCTAGCTCATCTCAAAGGGGTACCTTAATCATAGCTCCATCCTCAAAAGATAAATGACAGAGGAATGAATATGAGTTGAGGAGGAGGTTGAACACTACATCTATAACATTCATTAGATATAAAACCAAATGGATAAGGCAAGCATAGATCCACTAAATTCATTCAACACCATGTGAGATAGAAAATGCAAAGGGAAAACAATGATAACTTGTATGAGTTTCATTAATTTCATTAGTGCCAAAATGCCTTGGTCCTAATATTAAAAACAAACTCACAATTTCATTTGATACAATAACAACTCCAAACATAGTTACCGTATTAACGAGAATTGTGACCTTGGAACGAGAACTCTAGCCTTTAAAACCCATATTTTTGCATAAAAAAACATGAAAAACAACCCCTGAAACAAAATGTGGTGCTACTGGTAGCACCACATTTTTCTAACGTGGGTTAAAATTACAACATTTTTCAAGCATGACCTTAAAAGTCAAAAAGTTTCTCAGAGAAACCTTAAAATCAACACCTAAATAATAAAGTGACGCTAACTAAAGCAAAAGGTTTTTTTCTAAACGTTAAAATTATAGCTCATTACGACCTAATTGAAATTGTGGCCTTGAAAATAAGTCCCTATGCAAAAAAGAACCCCAAAATTGGATACTAAATAGTCACTTCAAATTTTATTTACTAACTTTTTTCTTAATTTACATTAAAAAATAAATAAATAAAAAGTAGAAAATCTTCCCAATTTTTTTTAAATGAAGAAAAAAACATTTTCTTAAAATACATTCA
>SNQJ01S0088112.1:10159-20293 GCA_010110895.2 Picea sitchensis | reverse complement strand
CATCTAAAGAATAAACTTCTTCCTTTGTAGGGACAATAGGAATGGTGTCCATGGCATTAGGGAACTCGTAAAGACTTTTAAGGTAGGAATTCCAGTCCCTTAAGGGAATCCTATTATTTTCTTTAGTATTGTGGTTTAGAATTTGGCTCCAAAACTTCTTAGGATCCAGCTTATATAGTTGTGAAAGTTGCTCTTGCATTTTATTGATATAGTACCTTTTTTCCCTTTTAATTAGGGCTTTGTGCGTATTGATCTTATCGAGTTTTAAGGACTCATTAGAAGCATCCCTAATGGTTTTCCTAGCAATTTTACATTCTTTATCATACCAAGGGTTGGTCATTCTATTATTCTTTTTATAGGACATCTCAAAAGAGAACTTGTTAATAGAAGTGGAAAGGGTAGTTGTAAAATTATGATAGAGTTCTTCAATGTTGTCCTTATAAGTTAGGAGATTTATTTTACTATTTAAATCCTTTAAGAAAATGTCAACTTTAATTTTTTCAAAGCGCGGATTCCTTTGATTATCAGAATTCTCTTCAATGGTGTTCCTATGCATGGAAAAGTTTAGAGTTAGGGTTAAAGGTTTATGATCATAGTCACTCTCATGGTCATTTAAAAGGTCAAAAGTTGTTATTTGGTTGGAAATGGGGATATCATATATCACATAATCTACAACACTACTACCTAGCCCATGAATACAAGTCATATGGTTGGAGTTTGGCCACTTCATTACTCCATTTCAAATTATTAGGTCTTGGGAGCTGCAGAGCTTGACCAACACAGTACCAAACAAATTCTCAATTAGGTCTTCAGAGCTTCTTTTGTAGCTATTAGATAAAACAAGGTCCTCATATAGCCATAAAGGATTACAGTTGGAATCAGTAATTAAAAGAGTAGTTTGTTAAGTTGCAGTCCTAACATTAAAGTCTCGTATAAAAAAATAAAATTTAAAATTTAAAAATAAAAATAAAAATTGAAAATATATATATATTCAAATTTTTTTAAGTTTTTTTCTTTTTAATTTTTTTATATGAAATTTAAAATTTTATTTTTATTTTTATTGTTTTATTTTTTTATTTTTTTATTTTTAAGTTTTTTAAAGGTGTCTTTTTTCAATTTTAAAAAAAAATTGTATTAAATTTTTTATTTTAAGTTTTTTTAGGTTAGTTTTTTATATATTTTTTTATTTTTGGGGTTGTTTAACTTTTTTTTTTTTGTAAATAAAAAATTTTATTGCCTCAAAATGTTGTCATAATCATACATAACGGAACAGTGTCTAGAGACTTGCCACCTGTTCCACCAGACAAGTGGAAACCAGAACAGGTGGCTACATGATATGTTGTATGGACCAAAGCAAAAAAACGCCACTTGTTCCACCAAACAAATGGACACCGAAATAGGTGGTTGGGAGCTTCAATGTCTAAATTGTCTGAGAAAGAAGAGAGAATCATGAACATGGAAATGAAAACTCCTACAGAATTTTGACAATTATAGTGCATAGAGAAAAAAGTCAAAAGATCAAGTAGTGGATGAACCAGTGAAGCTTGTGTCGTCGTGAGTTCCACCAGTGGAAGCGAAGATGAACGGTTGTGCATAGGTCGGGCACCTTTGTTGACTCTGTGAGCCCAAGAGAGCATCATACAATATGTCGAGATCATTGTTGAGCAAGGTATGCATGTGTAATTGTTCATGCATGTCCCTACGCATCTCAAATATTAGTTCCATGTGTTCTAGTGAGAGGAAACAAGTGGAGCGCGAGTCCTGGTCCGGAGCATTGGAGGGAGGTGGCGGGGTCTCCATTAGGCAGTCGTCCGACGAGATTTATTCTTGAATTGTGCAAGTTTCCTAGTCTGAGATACCAGCTGCACCAGGGATGGAATTTCTAGTGAGGGGCAGATCATGGGGGGTTGTAACAATGTACAGAAGGGAGGTCGACAGAATGATAACCGGCGTTGCTGGAATCTCTTCTTCCACAATGGCCATTGGAGGCTTGTCAGTCCCCCTTTCTTGATGGACCAGAGAAGTCAAAGGCGCCTGAGAGAAGCGGCGAAGCCTTCTTTTCCTAGTGGCGAAGATGTAATAAGAGGGCCCTCGCTTGGGCTTGCCACACTCTCAAGGCAAGGTCGTGTAGGCAATCCAAATTCTGAGCAGGTGAAAAAACTTGCAGAAGGGCTGGAGTAGAGCCAAAACAAAAGAACTGAACAGGAATCAAATGACAAGAGCCATAACAAACCCAGAGTAAATGGAGGGGCATCGTAGGAGCTGAAGGGACCTTGCGCGTGCATCTCATACCCATCACAGTTCGCCAACCTTGCTTCATTGAAAGAGCCATTAAACCAAAGTGAGAGAGTTGTCTTGCCTGCTCGTATGAGCTTTGAATGTCACCCATCCTATGAGAAATGGATGTGATGGCCTCGACATATGTAATTAAGTTAATTATGTGCATGTTAGCTACATGGAAACCCATCTAGGGGAGGGAAATCACATTGAGAAATTTCCATGCACTGGAGCAGCGGCAGGGGTGTTGGGGAAATTTGTGCATCAATTTGGATATTCTCCTCCATTGATATTATGCCTTCATTAGCCAAGCAGTCTAAAACTTTATTGTCTTCTATTTTCACATAGGAGGGAATGAGAGTGAGGGTGGGTCACAGGAAGGTACTAAACTCTTCAAGAAGGCCAAGAAGTCTCCAACTTGGGGAGACTTTCGCTGGATTGGAACCATTGATTATTTTTTAAACAAGCAAGATGATCACCTGGGAATCCCCTTCCACTATTAGTTGATTTATGTTGTGACAGGTGGCCAATTGTATTCCCTTGATGAGACTCCACAGTTCTGCTACATTTTTTGTGTTGAGTTCTAAGTGGTATGCCATGATATGTAGAATTTGTCCGGAGCTATCTCGGAGGATGACTCCATAGCCTGTTGAGCCTAGGTTTCCCTTTGAAGAGCCATCAAAATTCAGTTTGACAAAGCCTTGAGGGGGGGGGATCCAGGAGAAGGGGTCACATGTTTGAATTCCAAGAAGAGGGGGGGTTTGGAGGGGATGGCCAGGGAGATTCAACTTCCAGGTTGAGAGGATAAGGCATTCATATGGATTTCACTAAATATATTTCGGTGTCTAATGGCCAGCTCTAATGGTTTCCCAAATAAGAGTCATGATTTTTTCCCAGGTAGTGATGGGAGGGGTGGGTTTGAAGTGGAAGATTCTTTTGTTTCGCTCTTTCCAGATCATCCAAATGGTAAATCCTGGTAAAAGTTGCCAAATATGGTTCAATATTGGGCTCCGATATATATTTGATCCCCAGTTTTCTATGGTACTCACAATGTTATCTCTATTTCTGTTAGATCGACACATTATTTGGGTTGCCTCATCCCAAATTGATCCACTAAGAGGGCATTGATTTAATAGATGCTGCATGGTTTCCTCTTATTGATGGCAGAGAGGACATCTCAAAAGTCCCACAAAGCCCCTCTTCCGGAGATTATCCCAGGTGAGGATGTGATTTTGAGCCATTATCCATAGGAAAATTGAGATTTTTGGCCAAAGTTTAGAATTCGAAATAATGTTCCAGATGTGCCCCTTTGGTTCCATGTGAAAGTTTTCATATATGTAGTAGGTTTCCTTTACCAAGAACATTCATGTTGGAGAGTGTCCCCACCTAAGGATATATGGTCCTTCATTGATACAGATCTTCCTCTGAGAGGCTATGTCACACCAAGGTTGCACATCGTTGTCCTCTGGAATATTGAGTTTATGACGTTGAGTCTTCCAGGTGCGCCAGGGATGATGTTGAGAATTCACTTGCCACATATCCTTTACATGAAGTGGAGACATGAATTGCATTTTTTGGTAGAGAGGGCGTAGCTCATCCACTGAGTGTGGAGGTGGCAATGCCTTTCAGGAGTCCTGCCAGAACAGGGACGTTTCTCCATTGTGTATTTCCCATCATGCATGTTTTTGAATGAGTGGGTGATTGCACCAAGTTACATTCCATATATTGGAGCCTTGGATCTGGTTGTTGAGTCTGATCAAGAGGTATCCATTGGTTTTTGGGGCATATTTTTGTTTCCACATTCTATCCCATAACTTTGAGGGGTGTTTGAGCCAGCGCCACCAGAGTTTGGCTCCCATTATGCAATTAAGCTTACCAGGATCCCTTAGACTCAGTCCACCTATGTATTTTGGGCAGCAGATTTTATCCCAACCAAATAAAGTCTACTTATTGTCAGGATGGTGACCATGCCAAGGAAAGTTTTGTTGCAGGTTTCTGATATCTTTTATGATTGACTGTGGAGATGCCAAGGTTTTGAAGAGGTAGGTCGAGAGAGCTTGAAGAACCAATTTTAGAAGGACAAGTTGTAACACCCTGTTTCCCCCAATTCGTAAAAATAACGGGACTGGCCAAGAACTATGGCAAACTCATAAATGTGAATATGTGATGTAAATGGACCTTGAGGAAAAGGTCAATGAATGTGAATAACATTATGAATTTTATTACAGGACTGTTGAGAGGGGATGTGCAGAAAAAGAGACCACGATGGCGGTGGAAGGCACCTGGAAAGGTGGCGTTAACTTCCGCCGAGAATTGATACCGTATTTGGACTCCACTGGCCCGGAGAACCAAAAGCGGCTCGTTGGCCCCGAATTAAATGTCTCGCAGGCTTAGGTGGATGGCTTAATGAGGGATGGGGAGGTGAACCGCCCATCCGTAGAGTCATCATGCCTGACCAGCGTGAGGGTAATCGCGCCACACGCAACCTCGGAAGAGGATAAGGCGTAAGGTAGAAGAGATTGGGGGGCAGACGCGAGGGGAGAACTCTGGAAATATGCAGAGTGAGTGATAGCAGAGAGGAAGGATTGCAACCTTTGCTCCTGGTCACTGGCAGACGGAGACGCAGTCTCACAGCATCGTGGTATCATCTCGGGGGTGGCTAGTGGTAAATCCGTTGGGAGTCGATAAGCCTACAGTTGGGTGGAAACGAGCACCCCTCTCAGCAGTTGCTTAACCATGGTGTTATTTCTAATAAGTGTTTTGCCTCTGGCACCTTGAAATATATGTATTCTGATAATTATGCTCATAAGTTGTGAAACTGTGAATGTTTTTATTATAAGAATGTATGTGTGGTATTTTGATCAGTACTAGTAGTTGTATATGCTTATAACAGAAAAAACCACGAATGGCTTATGTTGATAAATGAATTTAATTATGCATAAGTGGAACCAAGTCATACTCCCATTCCGTTCTCAGGAAGTTGTTTCCCCTTATCTGTCTCTAGGAATGCCCCGGAATAGATCTCTTCACAGAGATTCCCTCCTTGGAAAGGTTTACCAAGAACCTGGAAAAAGGACTTAAATGTGCAAGTCTTAACAACCCTATACGAGGAGGAATGCCCCTCTTAAAATCCTGAAGTAGCAGCGTAGGGATAAGTATCGATTGATGGACGAGATTCCGTCAGAAGACCCCTGGTCATTCACGACCGTTAGATTGACGAAAGAAACAAGAGCGTTACATACCTTGCCCCTTTTCCTCTATCTTCGTGAATAGCGAGGAAACCAGGATCGTAGACCCCCAAGGTCCATGAGAACATCTGGACCGTTGATTTTTCCACATCCATGAAGTAGTGGGAGAGTGCGTGACGTGGGACAGATCTGAGCCGTTAGATCTTGGCTAGAAAAACCCGACAGTCGTTGGATATGTTAANGTCGTTGGATCTGTTAAGAGATGCATGAGGGTTAAGCCCTCGTGAACAGGAGGTTGAAAGTCCCGACGAGAGGCGTGGCCATCGGGATATCGGCATTCATGAAATCGGGAGTCATGATGACATGAGGTCGGGAATTTTCATAGTGAAAATCTCGGAATCAATATGAGTCGTCCATCATAGGAGGACACGTGGGCAAGATCGGGAGCCCGTCGGCATTTCGGAGATCGAAGGGACAAGATGCCGAAATATTTCAGTAGCGGAAACTCTGAAATCGCGAGAAGCGATCAGGACCATCCATCTTAGGAGGACGCGTGGCGGAAATCGGAGCATTCGAGAAAAGTCCTAAAAGGAAAGTCATCCATCGGGAAATCGGGAATCCCGTGGACAAGAAGTCCATACACTTTAGAATTGCGAAGTTTGGAATCCCGACAAAGTGAAAAGCGTCCATTGTAGGGCCAAATGTCATTATATCGGCATATCGGGATTCGATGGATCGCGAATCTTGAGGACGAGTACATTTAGGCATTGGAAATTCCGAAAACCCGACAGGAGATAAGGCTGCGGTCTTGTGAGATAGTGGTCACGTGGGCCAGGAGTTTAGCCAGGAGGGCTAACACGTAAGAGACCATATCAGTGAATTGGCTCATCGGAGATCTGGGATTCAAGAGAACAGGGAACTCTTGACATCGGGGATCACGAAACCCCGAAACCCGAAAGTATATGCATTTCTCGTTATGGAAAGAGTAGCGGTCGTATGCAAAGGCTATGACAGGGAAAGAAGGACCTGTGGATCGGGTTTTGACAGAGATTCCAGCAGGGAATCCAATGAGCCGCTTCGGCTCATGAACTGATTGAATGATCCTGTGAGTGGACGTGCTTGGGAGCGCGACTGCATGACCTTCCATATCAGAATTCAGAGATTTGAATGACGAAGAGTCTTGGAGTCGTTGCATTTCGAACTCCTGAGTACCGAAACCCCGAAAGGATTCATACAGTTGGATCAGGGGAGGCTTACGGCCGTAGATCTCCCTTTGGAAGGAAACTTTGGAGACCTTGGAAGTTTCAGGGATTTGAATGAGGAAAGGTAGAGGTCATGTATCGCGACTCCCCGAATCGTGAAAATTCGATAAGCTCTTGGTTGGCTTAAGTGCATGGACACCGTATAGGGTCACGTAGACAAGACCCCAAGAGAGAAACTTACCCCTCGCTAGCCCCGTCGGGGTTTGGTGTTTCGCTGTTTCAAGCTTCGGGGATTCTCATTGTGGAGAAATCAACGAAAAAGTTTGATTTGCATAGTGGGTATGTGACAAAGTGGTATCAGAGCATGGTTACAACACTCGACCTGATTAGGCTCATGCACGAGTTGCGCATAAGCTTCGTTCGAAGTACTCCTACGAAGAGTAACCCCTAATGTAACTCTCTTGTCCAGGATTAAAACTTGGAAACGAGAACCCGACTGTGTATGCAGGTGAAAGAGTTATAAATTATGCACAAATTATAAAAATGTATTTAACTCTTGACTAATAACCAACGTTTGTCTTTTCACTCAAGTGGACAATTATTCGCGGGAATCTACAGACGCAGAGTATGGTGACTCACCAAGAGGTGGGAGAAGGCTCCCACAACAGAGACGAAGAGTCTGACAAAAGAAGATCAATAGGAACCCCTCCAGACCTAGCCAAGACTGTGAGGAGCCTCATGGTTGAATTGCAAAGTTGCAAGGCCGACAATGAAAGGATGATGAAAGAACAAGAAAAGAAAACCGAAATTAATGCAATTTTACTACAGAGCTTATCCGACTTACAGTGACAAATGCAGCATGAACCTGAGATGCAGAATCATGGTTGTGTCAGTGGCCATACTGAGAGAAGCACATCAAGAAAGGTCCACCCCAGAGGTAAAGGACCAGTGCCAGATGATTCCACTGAGAAGGAACCTGGCGATTCAGAAGGATCTTCCAGCAGTAGGACCAGTTCCTATTCTCGAAGAAAACAAAAGAAGAAAAATGCTTCCAAGTGTCATAAATTGGAGGAATTAAGAAAGGCCAAACCTCCCTCCTTCGATGGTGAGATAAAGAAGGGAGAGGAAGTCGAGGCCTGGCTACTTGGACTGAAGAAACATTTCAGAGTCCATGATTTTTCAGAAAATTTGAAGGCCCAAGTGGCCACTTTCAATCTGAACGGAAAAGCTTCCATCTGGTGGGAAGATCTTAAGAACATGAAAGGGGTCCGCGAGGAGGACCTGTCTTGGAAACGGTTGGAGAAGTACTTCCGGAAGAAGTATTTGTCGGAAAGATATTTCGATGAGAAGGCTAAAGAGTTTTATGAACTCAAACTGGGGCAACTCACTATAGAGGAATATGTCAACAAATTCCTCGACTTGTTGAGATATGTACCCTACATCAAAGCAGAGAAGGCGAAGGCGCAACGCTTCATCAGTGGGATACCCAAGGAATACCGGAACTGAATCGAATTCGACGAGCCAAAGACCTTAGAAGACACTATTCGAAAAGCAACATATTGTCATGAACAATATGGACATTGGGCAGAGTCTTATGGAGACTGGAAACAGAAGAGTGGTTCGAGATTTCAGAGAAAGGGGATCAAATCCTCGTGATTTAAGAGCTACAAGAAGAACCCCAGAATGAACTTTCCAACCTAGAGTGTACTCCAACAGAACTTTCCCTCAGTGGATGAAAACAAAACTTCTGGACCTATACCAATGAAAACTAATAACCCAAAGAAAGAACCTTTGAAATGTTGGGGTTGCAGAGAAGAGCATCTCCTGAGAGACTGTCCACACCGAAAACAGAACAGTCGAAAAGTTTATAACATTCAGGAAGCTACCACAGTCAATGATGTGGCAAGGAGTGTGCCATAGATTTATGCAGCCTTGGATAATAACCAAGCTGACCACCAAGCTTCAGTGGTGGAAATAGAAGGTATGATTTTCAACCATCTAGTGTCTGTTTTGATTGACCCTGGTTCAAATTTGAGTTATATAGCCCCTAGAGATGTTGATAAGTGTAAGCTACAGCCACAGAAGAAAACCAAGCCATGGTTGGTACAGTTAGCCACTGGCACCAAAAGAAAGGTAGTAGAGGTCATACCAGCCTGCCAATTAATGTTGGGTGAACTCCCCACCCAAGCAACCCTTAATGTATTACCCCTGGTATCATACGACCTATTGATTGGTATGGACTGGCTAGCCACCCATAAATCCAAACTGGACTGTTACCATAAAACCTTAGAATGTATGAGCAAAGAAGGAAAAAGGATAACCCTCCAAGGGATCTAAAAATCGGTCTCGGTGAGGCAAATATTAGCCCTGCAAATGAGAAAGTATTGTCGAAAGGGATGTCCCCTATGTGCAATACAGGTGTTAAAAACAATCGAAGGTGCTAAAGCAATCCCTGACGATCACCCTATCCTAAGGAAATACAAAGATGTGTTTCCAGAAGAGGTACCGGGTCTACCTTCGAGAAGAGACATTGACTTCTCGATAGAACTCGCACCAGGAGCGGTGTCAGTGTCTAGAACACCCTATCGGATGAGCACACCTGAGTTAGTTGAACTCAAATTGCAATTGAAAGAGATGATGGATAAGGGTTATATTTGACCCAGCATGTCCCCATGGGGAGCACCAGTCCTATTTGTGAAAAAGAAGGATGGCACCCTGAGACTGTGCATAGATTACAGACAACTTAATAAAGCAACCATAAAGAACAAGTACCCCTTGCCCAGGATCGATGATCTATTCGATCAATTGGGGGGTGCGTCTATTTTCTCAAATATTGACTTGAGGTCGGGATACCATCAAGTCCAAATTAAGGGTGAAGACATCCATAAAACCGCCTTCCGTACACGGTATGGTCACTATGAGTTTGTGGTAGTGCCATTTGGGTTAACCAATGCCCCTGCCACTTTCATGTGCTTAATGAACAATGTACTCAGTAAATTTTTAGATAAATTTTTACTAGTTTTTATTGATGACATATTAATCTACTCTAAGAATAGAGAAGAACATGAAGAGCATCTTAGACTTGTGCTGCAAGTGCTAAGAGAGCATCAGCTCTATGCTAAATTCAGCAAATGTGACTTCTTTCAGAAGCAAATACATTACTTGGGACATGTTCTGTCCGAGGAAGGGGTAGCAATAGATCCTGACAAGATTAGGTATATCATGGAATGGCCTACCCAAAAGGATGTCTCAGACATCAGATCCTTTATGGGATTGGCGGGATACTATAGGATATTTATAAAAGGATTCTCCAAGATTGGTTGTCCAATCACTGCCCTCCAGAAGAAGGGGACAAAATTCCTGTGGACATAGCAATGTGAAGAAATATTTCAAACCTTGAAACATCTACTAACCCATGCACCTGTGTTGAAAATCGTTGACCCAGAAGTTGACTTCCTTGTGTGCAC
>SNQJ01S0088111.1:57772-82956 GCA_010110895.2 Picea sitchensis | reverse complement strand
CTTTTACATCTGGATTTTCCTGCTCAGTTCTCATTTCATACACTGTGAAGATTCCATGCAGTTCTTCCATTCTTATTGAGTCCAGATCCGATATTTCTTCTAGCGCTGATATCCTAAGGTTGAATCCCATAGGAAGAGATCTTGGTATCTTTTGAACAATTACAGATTCTTCAATTTCTTTTCACAATCCTATGATTGCATTAACTATTTCATCGACTCGTAAGAAGTAGGCTGTGATATCTTCATCTTCCTTCATTTTTAGTTGTTCGAACTGACCTCTGTAAGTCTGAAGCTTTGTTTTTTTGACTTTTGTATCTCCTTCATAATTATTTTGAAGCGTGTCCCAAATCTCTTTAGCGGATTTACAGTGTGCAACTTTGGTGAATATCATATCACTGAGACCATTCAAAAGTACATTTGTGGATTTGGAATTATTCTCACCGAGTTTTACTGCTTTGTCATTTGTTGGTGGAACTGTTGGTGTTGTGTATCCATCTACAATTTATTGTCAAACTTGAAATCCATGTGTCGGTATATATGTCATCATCCTTATGCTCCAAAAAACATACTTCTTTCCATCAAACTGTGGTATTCCATTTTTATATGAGTTGGTACTCTCCATGATCTATCTTTCAGTGGTTAAACTGATTTCTGAAGGAACCTGCTTTGATACCAATTGTTGGATTACTGAGAGGGGGGGTGAATCAATAATAGAGAAATTTAATCATTTTTAACTATATAATCCAAGTGTTATATCAATGAAGCATTATCATCCCATAACTACAGAGTAAATAAGAAATGAATAAATTAACAAACATACGCATACAAAGTACACCAGTGTTTTACGTGGAAACCCAAATCGAGAGAAAACCACGAAATGTTTTTTCTTATATGTCTTGAAAAATTACACTCATTGGAAGCACCAACTTCCTTTGTTTTCCAGCTGCCACTGGAAGGAGACTCCAACTCCCTAGTTTCTCAGGCTACAACTTGAGGGAAGATCCAATTCCCCAATTCTCTGGCTACAACCAGAAGGAGGCTACAACCCCCTATGTTCTCCGGCTACAACCACCTGTCATTGCCCCGTCCTGCTACCCTGAAGTAGAAGTAGAATGATGGAACCAATGTCAACTTGTCACTGTGAGATATACCGTTATAAACCTGTACCAATAAATCTGAACCATGCATCAACCTGTACCATAAACAAGTGCATCAACCATGCACCAACCTGTACCAAATAACCTGTAATCAATCTGTACTATAAACTGCACTAAATAACTCAATCAATCTGCACTATAAACAAGTGCATCCAACCATAAAATTAAGTATGTACCAATCATGTGTCAACTATCATCAACTATGACTCATGACATGTACAAAGATCATCAACTATACACCTCATGTATGTGCCAACTCATCAACTACTTGTCTCAAATCCATGTACTCAACATGTACCCTCAACCAAAATCCCTCATCAATTTCATCATCCAAATCTGATTTGTAGCTCTATAATAGACCTAGTGTGAAAGACTATCTCTAAACATTCCTTAACTTCAATAACAAGAGCCTGGCATTTTCATCAAACTTTTATTTAGTCTCACATGCCTAGTTTTTGGATTAGTCAACAACCCTAACTTGAAGTAATCATAACTTTGTACATGTAATGTGTAAAGATATGAAATCGAGCATTAATAACAAGTTCTTCTGTGTTTTTATGCAATTCATCCGGCCATCAACGCTGGAACCCTCTCGTAAAAGAGTTATAGCAAAATGGTATACCTTGTTGAATTGGCTTATTCTAGAGAGCTACCTTTTAAAGCGTGCACCGCACGTAATATTTGTTGAATTCATCTAAAACTGCTACACAACATACCAAAACTGCACCCTAACCAACACATTTTTTCACAATAAATTTGGATCTCGCAGAAGAAGTTAGGACGTTTTTGACCAAACACTTGAGTTTTGACTAGTTTCGTGGACTACTGAACCCTATTTTCCATGGAGTGTAACTCAAAAATACAATGACCCACAAGTTGAATTTTCCTTTTAACATGTGATACTTGATGTTTTCAATGGCATAGCAGTTTCATGATCTTAATCATTATAAAAAAACGTTATAGCTAAAATGGTGATGACCTCAGAAATAACATACCTTGGAAAACACCATCAAAAGAATTTATCCTTCCTTGCATTTCGGCCTTCTTTTCTTCACCTTCCCTCAGAATTTCGGCTTAGATATCCTTGGTTACCTCAGACACCTATAGATATTCAATATTCTCAAGTGTGATTAAAATGAGAGAGCCTTGCCTCTTATTTATACTCTCCAAGTATCTTCCTTAAAAACATCTTCTAGGTCATTTGGCCCCTCTTTCCTTATTTTAGGGTTAACCCACTTCTAATTTCTCCATTAAATTTATTATTGAAATAATTTATTTTGTATTCACTTTGAACTATAATATACTCATTACTTCACTTTATTATTTACCTTTTAAAATCTCTTAAACTACTTTGACATTTTCGGGTTTCTTGATGACATATGAGGGTCCTCCAACTTCGTAAGGCCATAACTCTCAAACCGTGAGGAGTTATGTGACATTCCACATACCACCAGAAATTGAATGACATGTATTATCCATATAGAATAGTATTATCTAAAAATATATCATAACTCATACCACTATCCATCAAACAAACTTGGGTCCATTACCCAAACCTGGGGTCTCCAACTTCTCATGGTCATAACTCTCTAACTGTGAGGAGTTATGTGATGTTCCACATACCACCGGAAATGGAATGACAAGCACTATCCATCTAGGATAGTTTACCTGACAAATTCATTGTCCTTCATCTCATTATTCCATAATTAAGCATGGGTTCTCTTACTCCATAAAGCGTCTTCCCGTGAGGGCTTTCACCATAAGGGGACCGCTTTGGAGTTCATCCATCTTTACTTCTTATCAACCATGATAAGACAATAATGAGTCATCTTTACATCAAACAATCTTGGGTCCATTACCCAAACCTTTGTGCTGCGGGGCTTTCTTCAAGGGTTGACATCAATGACAACCAACCTTAATCAACAATCTCGACGAGTACCATCTTGTCCTTTAAGTATGCAAATTTTCATCTTAGACAGAGGCTTCCAAAATATCTGATATCTGCTCAACTATGAAGATACACTAGAGAACCACTTCTCCCCTCTAGACTCTATAATGGAGAAAATAATACTTGATCTCAATGTGTTTCGACTTGTCATGGAACCATGGGTTCTTTGAAAGCTTCACGGAGCTCTGATTATCACAATATATCACGGTCAAATCCAACACCTGATCAGACAGTCCAGAAACCAACTTACGGAGCCACGCTGCTTTTGTACAAGCATCACAAGTTGCAATATACTATGCTTATGCAGTGTTGAGTGCAACATACTTTTGTTTCCTGCTAGCCCATGACATCGTGGCAAAGCTCAAACTGAAACATATCCAAGTAGCACTTCTTCTGTCATCTGCACTCCCTGCCCAATCTAAATCGATAAATCCATGCAATTGTATAACTTAAACGTCCCACAGATATAGTTCTTATAAGATTTCTTCACAGGGTGAGATAGTGAGAACGTTGGCTCTATTAGAATTAAATGTGATGAAAAAGATAGAACATGTGAGAAAGTCAATCGAGCAAAGAAGCAATTAAGAATTTCTTTACTTAATATCAGATGAAAACATGTAGATCACCAAAAGACTAGAAACAGAGTGCCCGAGACAAATTTTGCTCATTAACTTCATTTTAATGACTAGAAACAAAAAACATAATGATTACAGAGAAAGATAAACATCACCAACGTTCAAATGCAAGAATCCTATGAATAGCCTTTTTATTACTGGTCGATCTTTTTGAAAAGATTACATAGATAGTTCCTTGGGCGCAAAAATCAACCCTCAATACTTCGAAGTGAGAAGTATTTATACAACAGTTACATATGATCATGTCATTAATGACTAGGATATTGTGGAGGAAAAATCTAACTAACTAGATTACAATTTACAAAATAATAGGAATGTTGATGATCTATTTGAATCCTTGGTGTTGATTCTGAGGGAAGTAGTTGGTGATTCATCACTTTGAATTCACTGTCTTCCTTATGTTGACTCAGAAATCCACCTCACCGTTACTCAAGTAAAGCACATAGGTCTTCCCACCTCTTTTGACTAGGGATGGAAACCTTGTGTAACCTTCTATATGTTTTGTCCATCTCAGTGTACTTGGAAAAAGTAGGCTTTGTGATGAAATGTATTTTATCTCATGTTGGATGCTCAGGTCCAACTGTAAAATTTCCAAGAAATCCTTGCCAGTAATGCTCCCTTGTATACCTACAAATTTAGAACCATCTTTTGCTACTACGAGGATCTTTTGCGTGTAGTTTGACAGAGTGATGAGCTTATCATTTATCACTAGTAGTTATGGAAGTCCCTTCTTGTGCAGTGTGTCAACCTTGTTGAAAAATCTCTTCACTCCAATATCCATCGTTTGAGCTTTCTCCTCTAGTTGCAACATCAATCCCTTCTTGGTCAAAACCTTCTTGACCTCAAGGATGGTCTCTATCATGTCTTCAATTTCCAATGCCTCTAACTCCTCTTTGGTCTTGGATTTTAAGAACCTGATGATTTCAATGGCCTCTGTAGGCCTCTCTCCCAATTCTTCTCTTATCTTGTCAATTGCTTGTCTGGCTCTCTGTACCAATTCATGTTGTTCAAATACAATTTGTATGAGTGTCCATATCTCTTTCATTGACTTGTTGATGTCCATCCAAATGTTTTCCTTGGCTTCAGACAATGTCTTGGCCATGACAGTCTCCTTCTGCAGCTCATGTATTTCTTGAGTGAGTCTTTGTGACTTGTGCATCTCTGTGTCATAGCTAGCTTGGAACATGGATTTCAGCTTCTGGAGGTTTTTAACCTCTTCTTGCAATATTTTGATTTCTTCTCCTTGCAGGGTCATGTCCTCCATTGACTTTACCAATTTCTCAGAAGCATCTAGTACTTTTACTGGAATGGCTAATGGAATATTTGATGTAGTGGTTGTTGATGTTGTACTGACTCCTGTGAGAGGGATTGCTTCCACTGGGATGACCGCCATCTGCACTATCTGTTCTTTCTCTTTAAATAACTTATCTAGCTCAGCCTCCATCTCCTTTATTTGTGAATTCTGATCCATTATCATTTTCAACATCTCACCCTTGTGGCTTTCACTCTCAGCGATTTCCTTAGCTTGTGAATCTTTGGTGGTTGGAAGTTTCAGTTGTTTCCTCAGAGATGTTATGTCAGCATTTTTCTTCTCCAGTAGTTCCTCGGCTGCTTTGACATTGGATGGATCATAGACAATATTTAGTACCAACTCCTCTAGGGATTTGATCTTATTATCCTTGGCTAAGGATGATATATTTTCTAGATTCAGTTGGGATTGGACATTGTTCAAAGATACCTGCAACTTCGAGGCAGTTAGTGAAGTGTTTATCAGGGTGGAGAAAATCATCTCCCCAGTTTGCCTATGCATATCCATTTGATCTGTTGGATGGACCTCCTTCACATCAAACTCGAATGAAGATTTATTGTAATAAAAAATGGTCTTGGGGTCAGGGACCTGTGCCTGTAAGAATTCCATGTGCATTCTTCCCTTTTCTATGTCGAAGGCAGACAACAATCTGTGATGAGTTGTGGATGTCTGCTTCCAGAACTGGGCATATGTGTTACTGGTCAGAAGTTCATTTCTTTGTTTGATCATTGTATACTTGTCAAAGATACTAAGTCTTGAGGGCTCCTGTGAGGGCTCAGTTGACAATATAGTATCTTCTTGTTTCTTGGATGAGGAAGTGGACACTATGTGTTGGTTGCCTTAGAAAACTGATGAGTGTGTCCCTCCATAACTATGGTGGACTGTGTTTCTTCTTCTCTAAGCCTGTCTGGTGTGTGACTAGTCTTAGTCCTCTTCCTGTAGACTTGGAAGTCTTCTGCTGACACCTCTGTGATTGAAGGAGATATTTCTTTCTTGGCTCTCTTTTCTGCTTGGACTTGTGGAGTGTTGGTATGTGAAATATTGGAAGGTGAAGGTTTCTCTTCAGTCTCCAGCAGTGTATTTTCTTGCCACTCTGTCTGATTCATGAACTTTTCAATATCACGCTTTGGTACATGAGCATAAGGAGAGATCTTATTTTTAAGCATGGTTTCTTCTATGATGCCACAAGGATCATAATGCCATGGGAAGCTTAGGCTAAAATTCATTTCCTTTAAAAGATTATTGGTTTCTTCCCCTGCAACTCTGTTGTTGCATATGAAAGATCCAATTTGGCTCTTGATCCTGAGCTGTTGTTTCTTCTTGAATGACGCAAAGTGGATGTCATCAAAGTTGATCATTTGTCTGATGTATTCCAAGGCAAATATTCTGACAGTCGGGTACTTTGGCAGCTTGTAAGAAGGTAACTCACATCCATAGACTATGATTTTGGTATGGTTCTGGTAAAGATACTAGTCACCTATTTTGGCTAAGTCTGATAGGTGAAGGATTCTTTGGACCTCCTCATTTATCCCAGGTTCCATTCTGTTGTTGAGCATGCACACCACTGGATGGTAAAACTCATCGATGAACTGTTTGAAGCTGAATTCAGATGATTTCTTCCTCACTATTAATGTCCAAGAGGTCACTGATTGAGGATTTCCATCTTGATCCAACTTATGGAGGGCGAAGGAGAATTTGTCTGCTTGGAAGAAAAGGAAAAGATATACCAGCACCGAGGAGTACCGTAACATTCCTTCTATGGATAACTTGAACAGTTGTTCATGGATGTTGTCATCCAGAACCTGGCTATAATCAAATTGGACTGTAGCTTTCTCTTCAGTGGAAAATATGGACAGGAAGCCCATGATGGGTTATTCTACCCACTCATCCAAAAAATATCCTAATAAGCTATAGAGGGTGGAGATGATTTGGTTGTCTCTGACTGAGAAGATGGAAGAAGGATATGGGGGATTCTTTTTAGACAATTGTGCGTCTTCAGGTAGGAAGATTTAAAAAATTTGAGCTCTCTGAGGGAAGGACAGTTTATGATGAGCTCAGTCATAATTTCAATGGAGAAGGGGTTGGCCGAATCGGTTCTGGGTATCTGCAGCATTTGGTTTATTGTTTCAGGGGTGATGGTGAACAGAGTTTCATCAGACGAAGACACAATGGCCCTTTGGCCGGGAAGGTAGTGAGCTTGGCACTTCAGAGTGAACTCAGGGAAATGGTAGGTCTGGGGAAACATGTACAGTGGGAGATTGGACTCCCAGAGTCTGATCTCGTCACTCTGGTCTAGGAATATATCTTTGAGCCAGAAGTGTAATTCGAAGAAATTGAATTCACACTTCGGCTCTGCAATTCGATAATCTTTATCGGCCAGGGGGACGCGATCCAGGTCGACGAGAGGAGGGAGGAACGAATTTTCTTTTGTTTTAGTGGGTTTAGATTTGGGCGCCATAATCAAACTGAGATCTGAAAACAGAAAACGATGTTGTATGTGATTACTAGGTTTAATGGCGCTTGTCGACGGTGTATTTGGTGGTGGTTAGCTTGCAAACAGGATATTGTTGTGTCGACTATATCTGGATCGGTGAACAGTGCGGGAATGGCGAAAGAACAGAGTTAAATGGTGTAGGAGAGGTGTCCGTTATGGAGCGGGTGGTGAGTTGGATGGGTAACGGTCACGGGGAGTGGCATTGATTGGCCAATGGATGGATGAAAGTGACGTGGAGGATATTGAATGGCCAACAGGTGGATAGGATGTGACGTGTGACATGTGAGTGGAGTGTGACGCGTTGACAGGGTAGTGGAGTGTGATGGTGGAGTGTGGTGATGGTATTGATGAGTGGTTTGGCGGTTTATCGGAGGGGGGGGGGTATGTGGTAAGCGGAAATGAGTGAGGGGGGTCCGAGTAGATATGGAGTTGACATGTTATGCGAGGCCCACGCCAGGAAAACCACTCACTCGGACCCCCCCCACCCCCATCGTTAAAGGCAGAAAGGTCGAGGGGGTCCGATATTTAATGCTAACCGTTGATCTGAGCGCGACTAGATCAACCGCTAGAACTGTGCGCTCTTTAGCCACAACGCGCCAAAGATGTAAAAACCTAGTAGACTTAGGATAAAAACATATTGTGGGTCTTTGCTAGCTCCCCTTTCTTTATTTTGTCACCAAGAGGTCAAAAACATATTAGATTRACTCAAATTAAAAGGCATTTAATCAACCTTTTATAAACTTTATTGAAATAAAACATGCTAACCTAGTTCCTACCCTAGTTACCTAACACATCAACCCAGCTTAAACTGTTGGGTCAATAATTACTCTAACCTAAGACATTTGGCCAATCTTAGACTGTTTGGTCAAACTTATTCACTAATCTATCTAATTTGGCTAAGATTAGACCGTTTAGCCAAATTTATTCACTATCCTATCTGCATAAATTTAAAGGGTTTGATCATGGTTAGACAGTATGAATCAAACCAAATTTATTCCATGGGGTTTTATCTTTTTGTCTTTTATTTTTTATACCCTCTTTTGATTTTTATTCTTTTATTTTTCTTTTCTTTTATTTTTTTTTCTTTTTCTTTTTCTTTTCTTGTGTAAATCATTTGCATAATAAAATATTATTTACAATATAACACAACAAGAGGAAAATATTCTAATCACTGGGTGATCCTATTAAATATAGGGTTATAAAAATATCCATAGTACAACATGACTTTACAGCCAATGCATCAAAGGCATGTGGGTAGCTCTCAAATAGCTTCAATATGTCACCATGACATCTACTACCTCGCAATGCATTTGTACCTCATCATGTGCACCCTTGTGACTTCACAACCAATGCATCCAAGGCCTCTAGGTAGCTCTCAAATAGCTACAACATGTCCTCAGAACATGCATATATACCTCATCACTCCCTCTTAAGAGGGACCACACCAAGCTTGTCCCTTAAGTGCTCAAATTTTGTCCTCGACAGTGGTTTGGTCGACACGTCTGCAACCTGCTCCTCGGTAATCATGTACTGGAGCCTCACTACTCCCCTCTGCACCATATCCCTAATATAGTGATATTTGATCTTGATGTGCTTCAACTTGTCATGGCACACTGGATTCTCTGACAACTTCATGCAACTTAGGTTGTCACACCAAATCCAGGTCACCTCCAATTTGAGACCAAATAACCCAGACAACATCTTCCAAATCCACACTGCTTCTCTACATGTTGTACATGCTGCCACATATTCAGCCTCAGTCGTACTGAGTGCTACACATGACTTCTTCCTTCTACTCCATGAAACCATATTGGAGCCTACACTGAAGAAATATGTCGAACTACTCTTCCAATCAGGAATACTACTGGCCCAATTTGAATCTGAAATCCATATAACCCAAACTCATGGTATGTCACATACCTGAGACCATAATCCAATGTATCGTTAAGGTACCTCATCACATGTTTTGTTGCGACCAAATGAACTTGCCTAGGCTGCTCCATATATTGACTCAGGGTGTTCACAGCAAAACATATATTCGGTCTCATGTTCGTCAAGTACATCAATGAACCCACCATCTACCTGTATAAAGTAACATCCATAGTCTCTGAAGTCATATCCTGTAGCAACTTCACATTTGATACCATAGGTGTAGTCATTTCCTTGCAATCCAACATCCCCAACCTCTTCAGGATTTCCACTGCATACCTCCCTTGATTCAAAAATATCTCATCCTGTCTTTCCCATACCTCGAGACCCAAAAAGTAATGCATCATCTCAAGATATTTCATCTCAAACTCAACAACCAGTTTTTTCTTACACGTTGAGATGAGATTTTCCACAACTGTTAGAAATAGGTCATCCACATACAACAATAGTATTACCAAACCATCATCCACAACCTTAAAGTAAATGTTAGGATTTTCACTGCTCTTTGTAAATCCTAAGCTCATAAGAAAATTGTTGATCCTTCCATACCATGTTTTGGGTGCCTACTTTAATCCATATAAATTCTTCTTCAATCTGCACATGTGCATCTCTCTGTCATGTACCTCAAACCCTTGTGGCTACTCCACATATACCTCCTCTTTTATTTCACCATTCAATAAGGTTGTCTTCACATCCATCTAATGCACCTTCCATTTCATTACTGCGACCAATGAAAGTATAGTCCTATTCAAGGTATATCTCACCACGGGAGAAAATGTCTCCTCATAGTCAATTCCCTCCTTCTGAGAGAATCCCTGAGCCACAAATCTAGCCTTATAATTTTCAATACTGCCATCAGCTGCATGTTTCATCTTGTAGATCCATTTTGAACTTAATACTGATTTCTCCTTCAGTCTGGGGACCACATCCAAGACATCATTCTTTACTATGGATTGATATTCCTTCCCCATGGCATCCTTCCATACCCATTTTTCTGCAACCTCTTCATAAATCGACTGTTTTTCATCCAAGATGTCACACAAACATGCCACATCGCTGGAATACGGTTTCAACTTCTTACTTTCCCCGAGATAATTTTCTAGGGCACCATATCTTTTTACATCTTTGATGAGCTCATGTGCCCAAGTTGGTCTTCTCTTGCGAGGAGGCGTCTCTTCTTGTTGATGATTGCAGCTATGTGACACATTCTCCATGACACAAACCTGAGAGAGAGCCTCTGAGAGGGGTGTGTGGTTCTTATCTGAGACAGAGATGGAACGTAGAGATGGCCTCCTCCTTACAGAGAGTTGAGAATAACTCTAGATGATTCTCCTGTGTAACGCAGTGAGAAAGGAGATCTACAGAGTTGGACGTGCATGTGGTTGAGCACAAGGTGAACGTGTGAAATCCCAAAGTGTTGGGTGCATCGTCATGAGAACATAAATGGAGATGATGATGTATTAGCCTCCTCTGAGCAGAGAGTTGATGAGAAAATCCAGATGACTCTCATGTGTAATGCAGTGGGAAAGCAGATATATTAAGTGGACGTGCATGTGGACGAGAACAGGTGAACGTGATCCTAGTGGCTAAGCACTAGTGAAGAAGTGGTTATTTTGTGTAATGTAGTGAGCCAGAGATATGGACATCCCTATGGATGTGCCCCTAGTGGATGAGCACTAGTGGGTGTATAAGATCCCTTGCTATATTGTTTAAGAGTCAGACCTGCCTGTAAACCTAATTGTAATGTAAAGGGTACAGGTTGGCCCCACCTTAATGTGATTGATAATTAATGTAAAAGATAATTAATCTGGTTATTATTAATTGTATTATGAGTTAGTGAGGTTGGCCTTGTTGTGCCAATAGACACTTTTGTTGACAGGTTCAGTCTAGTATAAGTAAAGGTAAATTCCCCATTCAGGAATCATATCTTTCATGTGAGTTTGGAAATTTCAGCAAGTACACCTTTTTGGGAAAAGTGTGCACCTCTCTTGGGCTCTAGTCTTCTAGGGTTTGAGCACCCTCTTGTGTGCTAGGTCTTATTGGTGGTGAAGGTATTTCTCTAGAAGAATATAGCAAAGGATTTGGTTGGGTTTTCTTCCCTTGTTGAGAAGGGTTTCTTAGGATACTTTGTGTGTTCTTGTGCATGGTGTTTCTTCTTGTGATCTTGGTTGCTGCAACATTATTGGTTATGGTTAACTTAAATGCTAAAATGGAATGAAATGCATGTTTAACCTTGCTCATAGAAAAATCATCATTGTATCAGAGCATAGGTCTTGAAGAAACCCTGCATAAGCATTCAAAAGGATAAACCGTCCTCCTTCTGTAGTTTCGTATGACCTCTAGGGTTTCTGCAGAAATTTGTACGGCCCTCACTTGATCAGGTCTTCCATCTCTTTATAAGTGGACGTTGAAGCTAAAATTTGGACCAAGCTATACGACCCTCCTCAGTGCATCTCCAGAGACCTTCAAAATAAAATTCTGAGGATTTTTAGTTTTTAGCCCTAGGGTTTCTAGGGTGTTGAGATTTTCTACTGAATCTTGATCTTAGATTTCTGTAACTTCTTGAAGAAACGTTTTTCTTAATTCAACAAGCATTTCTGTGACACTTTCAAAGTTGATTGTTGGCAATCATAAGCCCAACAAAAATCCAAGGTTACTAATTCAACCTAATAATTAGGTTTTCAAAATCCAGTTGGCGAGAGTTTGAAGAAACCAAACAAATGAAGAACATATCCTTAGTAAAATATAGGTTTGATGGAGCAAGCAACTCCATCTCCTAGAAATCAAGGCTTCATGTCACCCTTGAAGAAGATGACCTTTTTGGATGTGGTAACTAAAACTTTACCAGACACAACTATAGATGTAGAGAAGAAGATAAGAAAGGAATAAGATGTCAAAGCAAGAAAAATAATCATCTAATCAGTAAGAGATCATCTCTTACCTCATATTGCCAACCTGAAGACAACTTATGATATGTATGAAGCATTAAAATAAATGTTTGAAAGTGACAACACCCTCAGAGCTCTTACCTTGAAGAGCTAACTTCAAAGTACCAAGATGACGAAAGGTGACACAGTTTATATCTTCTTTATGAAGATAACAGAGATTAAAGAACAACTAGAAACCATTGGAGAAATCATGTCTGATAGAGAACTTGTCTTAACCACTCTCAACAATCTTCCAAAACATTGGGAGCCTTTTCTTCAAAGTATCAGTGGAAGAAAAAGTTTGCCAACCTTTGATTGTCTATGGACAGATTGTACTCAAGAAAAACTTCGACTTAGAAATAGAGGAGTGGAAGACTCCCCAGAAGAAAATCATGCTCTTGCACTTCATACAAAGAAAGGAGGGAGATTCAAAAGAAACTTCAAATAAGCATTCAAACATTAAAAGTCTTCATCAAACCCAGGTTATAATAAGAGAAGAGATGTTTCAGAAATTCAGTGCTTCATATGTGACAAATATGGGCACTATGCAAGAAATTGTCCAACCAGGAAGAAGGGAAGACAATATGCTTCTACCACTGACATTGATCTAGATCCACCTCAAAAGAATGAAGAGAAGAGAGAGGAGAAGTACTTCCTCTAAACCAAACATAACTACAAACCCAGGTAAATCAATTGATCTCTAATTTTATAGTTGATTGCATTCTTAATAAATGAAGGATATTATCCCTAGTATGGGAGACCTCAAAGACTTGGACCATTGTCCCTGGTACAGGAGTCCAAACCTTATTTGATTGATTATTATGCTGGACAAAAAGACATAAACAGATCTAACAAAGAAATAGAGGAATATTCCCTTCCTTCAAACTTCAAAAATAGTTGCTTGACTCAAAGGGAGTCAAAAACAAAATAAAAGGAAGAAAGAGTTAATATCCTCGGCAGTCGAGAGGAAGACAGACAATATTCCAACAAATTCAGCTACTCCAGTTGATATGACCAGAGATATTACAGTGGGGGCATAAAAGGCATGCCTAGGGTCGACAAAACTCTGCTAGAAGACAGAGAAACATACAAGTCCCTCAAGGGACACCTTGAGAAAAGCACAAGAGTTTTCAAAGCTATCCTTCAGTCATGAGCTACTTCATTAAAGAAACAACAAGAGAAACAAGTATGGAAAAATGCCATAACAGAAGAATACTAGTATATCTTAAAGAATGATGTATAAGATATTATTCAGAGACTAGAAGGGAAGTTCGTGGTAACTTCCAAGTAGATCTATAAGAGAAAGCATCCAGTTGATAGACGTGTCAAGAAATACAAAGCCAAAGGATTCTCACAAACAGAGGGAGTTGTCTATGATGAGACACTTGATCCAACAAGACCGATACACTTACATCTGTACTACCATCCATGAGTTAGAAAATATATCAGATGAATGGATTCTTGATGATTTTGGGTCTCGGCAAGAGTGTTGTTGATCCAAACCTATATTATTACAGTGTTGGTGACGAGAGCCTGATTTTGATGACTTATTCAGAAAGCCTTGTTGTTGAAAACAAGTAAGCCTTGAATTTTGATTTCAAGACGAAGGATCTGAGTATGATGCTCTACTTCCTAGAAGTATGACAAAGAACCAATGAGATTTTCCTAAATCAAGGAAAATATACAATGGGAATATTAAAGAAGTTCAGTATGACAGAATACAAAAAAAACATAGTGATAGATTTGAAGAAAATGAATGATGATGATTCAGACGAGATTGATCCATGGGTGATTGGATCATTGATGTATATGATTAACACCAGACCTGATTCATGCTATGCAGTGAATATGCTTAGCCAATCCATGAGCCAATCGATATAGTAAAGCATGTATTGAGATATACACGAGGCACAGTTTGACATGGTCTGAGATATGCCTCCAAGTTTGAAATTGAGTTTGTAGGGATATGCCTATACAGATTGAGCAAAGAGTACAATGGACCAGAAGAGCACATCCGATTGTTGTCTTACCGTGAAGTTTACCATGGTTTCTTGATGCAGCAGGAAACAAAACTCTGTGGCCTTGAGTACCACAGAAGCAGAGTATATAGCATCGAGTGTGCGAAGCAATGTGGCTTCACAAGCTTCTGAAAGATTTACTTGATCATGAGACAGATCCTATGATGATAACAATAGTCGTGTGTAAATCTCTTTGAGAGCCCAATGTTTCTTGATGGATTGAAACACGTTGAGATGAAATATCATTATATCAGAGATATGATGCAGAGGAAAGTAGTACACATGCAATACCTTCCTAGACATGAGCAAATTGCAGGCATCTTCACCAAATTAACTTGGTGAAGAATACCTCCCTAGTTGATAGGGAGTGTTGATGACTACAACCAAAACAAAGTTCAAAGTACATCTGTGTGAGACTTGGCATGATGAAGAATGCCTCCCTAGCTGAGAGGGAGTGTTGATGATTGCAGCTATGTGAGACATTATCCAGGACACAAACCTGAGAGAGAGCCCCTGAGAGGGGTGGGTGGTTCCTATCTGAGACATAGCTAGAATGTAGAGATGGCCTCCTCCTTACAGAGAGTTGAAAAGAACTCCAGATGATTCTCTTGTGTAACGCAGTGAGAAAGGAGATCTGCAGAGTTGGATGTGATTGTGGCTTAACACGAGGTGAACATGTGAAATCCCAAAGTGTTGGGTGCATCGTCATGAGAACAGAAATGAAGATGATGTATTAGCCTCCTCTGAGCAGAGAGTTGATGAGAAACTCCATATGCCTCTCATGTGTAATGCAGTGGGGAAGAATATCTGTTGAGTGGACGTGCTTGTGGACGAGCACAGATGAACGTGATCCTAGTGGTTGAGCACTAGTGAAGAAGTGGTTTTTCTGTGTAATGCAGTGAGCCAGAGATATGGACATCCCTATGGATGTGCCCCTAATGGATGAGCACTAGTGGGTGTATAATATCCCTTGCTATATTGTTCAAGAGTCAGACATGTATGTAACCCTAATTGTATTGTAAGGGGTACAGATCGACCCCACCTTAATGTGATTGATAATTAATGTAAAAGATAATTAATATGGTTATTATTAATTGTATTATGAGTTAGTGAGGTCGGCCCTATTGTGCCAATAGAGACTTTTGTTGACAAGTTCAGTCTAGTATAAGTAAAGGTAAATTCCCCATTGAGGAATCATATCTTTCATGTGAGTTTGGAAATTTCAGCAAGTACACCTTCTTGGGAAAAGTGCACACCTCTCTTGGGTGCTAGTCTTCTAGGGTTTTAACACCCTCTTGTGTGCTAGGTCTTATTGGTGGTGAAGGTCTTTCTCTTGAAGAATGTAGCAAAGGATTTGGTTGGGTTTTCTTCCCTTGTTGAGAAGGGTTTCCCAGGATACTTCTTTTGTTCTTGTGCATGGTATTTCTTCTTGTGATCTTGGTTGCTGCAACATTATTGGTTATGGTTAAGTTAAATGATAAAATGGAATGAACTTCATGCTTAACCTTTCTCATAGAAAAATCAACACTACTGGCCTCTGAGGTTTTGCCATGTCATTATCCTTATCAATGACTTCCTCTGGTTCAACTGCTTCTGCCTCTGGAACTCTAGTAACTTCATTCTCCTCCTCATGAACTTCTTTTGCATATTCTTGTTTTGATTTGTTGAAAGTTGCACTCTCATCGAAGGTGACATCTCAGCTAATCTCAATTTTCCGGTGACCGAGAATATATATCATGTATGCCTTTGATGTGTCATTGTAACCAACAAATATGTCATTCTTTCCGGATGGATCCAATTTTTTCCTCTTTTCCTTGGGGACATGCATAAATACGAGGCAACCAAATATCCTTAGATGGAGTACTTCTAGCTTCTCTCCTGAAAACATATCCTCTGGTGTCTTGTTTTCAAGTACTTTGTGGGGACTTATGTTCTGCACGTACGCTGCAATCTTTATTGCTTCTTCCCACAGACGCATAGGTAGATCTTGATCATGGATCATAGCCTTCATTGCTTCCATGATCGTCCAATTCTTCCTTTATACTACTCCATTTTGTTGAGGATTGTAGGGAGTATAAATCTCCCTCTTAATCCCAGATTCCTTGCAATATTCTTTGAATTCCTCTGAAGTGAATTCTTCTCCATTATCTAATCGCAAGGTATTTATCTTCCGCTCTGTCAGGTTTTCTACCAGTGCCTTAAATTCTTTGAATTTTCCAAACACTTAATTATTTTCCTTCAACAAATAGATCCAAGTTTTACGTGAATTATCATCAATAAAAGACACATAATATACATACCCTCTTAGTGAAGTTGTTGACATCAATCCACACACATCTGAGTGCATGATGTTCAATACTATTTTGGCTATGCTATCGTTGTTGGGAAAGGAGTGCTTCACATTCTTTCCTTGTGCGCAACCTTTGCACATGTTGTATGGTTTTACCTGGATCTCTGGTAGTCCTATCACTATCTTTCTCACACTCGGTAGGGCCTTGTAATGTAGGTGAGAAAATATCCTATGCCATAACTCACTGGGATTCATAGTGTCGTGAATTAATGTATTATTTAATCTCCCTTTCAATTTGTAGAGTCCTCCCTCTTGAACTCCAATCACTACAACATCATCAAAATTCTTCTCTCTGGGCCACATAAGAATTTTTCCATCAACAAATGCAACTCTGTAACACTTCTCATCCAATGTTGAAATCGAGATAAGGTTCTTCTTCAATCTAGGAACATAGAGAACTTTCTTCATCTTCATTGGGTTTCCTGAGTCTAACTTGTAGGAGGCTTCTCCTACTCCTTTGATCAGATACTAATAGTCATCTCCCAATTTCACCTTGTGCAGTGAATCCTTATGAGTAAGGTTAGACAAGGAGTCTTTATAAATTGTCATGTGCTTGGAAGCACCACTTTCCACCAGCCAAATGTCACTTCCATGAGTGACAGTTTCTGTAAGGGAAAAGATAAGAACATACTCATCATCACTTGATTCATATTCCTTTGCAACCTTCTTGGGTGGCTCATCATCTTCAGTTGTATGAACATGATGCCTTTTACCTCCTTTCTTTTCCCTTGGTCTCTGAATGAGGGAACAATTCCTAGCAATGTGTCCCATTTTCTGAAAATAAAAGCATCTCATATTTGGGTTATTTCTTCGGCCCTTCTGAAACTTATTAGGTGAGGAGGGTTCTTTCTCATTCTTTCTTTTCCTGGTGTGGGCGGATAGGGCTTGATCATCATCTATCATCTTCTCTTCTCTTGTTGGCGTCCTTTCCTCTTCTTGGTTGCAATCTTCTCATAGCCTATTGAACTTGGATAGCTTCCTTCTTGAGCATATCCCTTGAATAAATGCATCCCATGAACTTGGGATGCCATTCAAGGTGGTCATCACCATTTCTTCTCCATTGTTGTATCATCAATGGCTTCTATTTTCTCCTTGAGTGGGCCTAATGGTTAAGAACATGTGTTTCCTCTTAAGAGGTCACAGGTTCAAATCCAGAGGGGGGTAGGGTATGTATACCTTCGTAGACTTTACCAGTCAAATCATTGGGTGGAGGGGGGTCCCTTGTCCCACAAACAAGGGGGTCTCATGCACCAAATTGGTGTGTTGGCTTGGTCGTGACCTTAAAAATAGATTATTATTATTATTAAGAGTGGATGGTTTCTGAATTCTGCATCCTCGCGTTATTTAACTAAGTTCTCAAGGTCATTCTTCAGATGATGTTGTTGCCTTCAAACATTCGGATTAAGGCATCCATCATTTATTTTGGAGTGGATAATGAAGATATGTGATGAATAATATGGTCCTTAATGGAGTCTGCAATAATCATATTTGCTTTGACCATGTCCTTCTTGTGCTTTGCTTTAGCCTCATCTCCCTCTGGTTCTGAAACTTCTTTAGTGAAATTCTCTAGATCATGTTCTTCTAGGAGGAGGGATACGCTATACCTACATGCTCTGAAGTTGTCATCTCCCTCTAGCTTCTCATAAACCTTGGTTCTGGTAGTCATCTTTCCCCTAAATCACAAATTCTGGATTCTGAAGATCTGATCCAGGGAAAATATGTGCTCCACTAGGGCACACTTGTTGGTGGTCTTGTCTTATCTGAAAACCACTCTTATCAAGAAAAACAACTCATTTTGTCTTCTAAATGTGTTAATTGTCTTCTATTTAGGCATGCTTTGATACCATGTTAGAATTTTAGAAGTTACAGTTATCTTCTTTAGCATTCATTAGCAATTGCATGTAATATGATCAATGAAAGATAAACAATCACAGAACACAAGATATATCCTAGGAAACCCTCGTAGGGGAGAAAACCCAACAACCAATTCTTCAGTATAAATTCCTTCAATCAGTACAATGTCACGTTATAGCTCTCCACAAATAGACCAATACCAAGAAACCAAGACCTCTTGCACTAGACCTTCCTTGCTATGCTCCAAATACACAATAGAAGGTGAGTTGTGTGTGTGTGCAAATGAGAGGAGCTCGACCTCCATTTATACACATAATTGACTCCCAAAAAGACGCAACCCTAAGAGGGGCCGTTTTGACTTTTACAATAAGGATAACAATAAAATAATAATTTATTTTGAGTTGATTTATACAATAAGATTACAATAACCTTTTCGAGGTTTGACCAATACAAATACAAAAGAATATCTTCCATAGTTACATCAAAATATCAACAGGTTCCACTCAAAAATCCCCTTTGTGCTTCACCTGGATCACAATCCAATCAATTATGTAGTTAGGGTCAGGCACACATTTTTTAATAACGACACAAAATACATTGTGAACTTTCATGGATGCAGGAAATGCTATCATGTATGCAATTGGCTCTATATTTTCTAATTTCAAAAGGTCCACAATATATTGTTACCAACTTCAAGCAAATTCTTAATCTTAGCGGGCTTCTCTTTGTTTTCACTTTCAAAAACACATATTCGCCCACTTTGAAATCTTTAAAATCTTCATTCTTGTTTGCATAACTTGTCTGCCTTTCCTAGGAAGCCTTTAAATTATGCTTAATCTTTGTCATATTCTATTCCATTTCTTTCAACAAATATGGCCCAACAATCGATCTATCTGTTGGATTATCCCAACTTGTCGGTGTGTTACACTTTATGCCATACAATACTTCAAATGGACTCATTTTTAATGAGGCTTGATACCCATTATTGTAAACGAATTCCACTAAGTGGATACAATCCTCCCACTTTTATGGTTGGTCCATCTCATACATTCTGAGCATGTCCTTAATGATTTTTTTAGTCCTCTATGTTTGTCCATTTGACTTTGGTGATACATTGTACTAAGATTTAGATTTGTCCCAAAACCTTTGAACAAACCCTTCCAAAAATTGGATGTAAACTTTGGGTCTCTATCTGAAACTATTGCCTTAGGCACTCCATGTAACCTGACAACTTCTTTCATGTATATTTTTGCAATATCTTTTTCCTTGTGTGTTGTCTTCACTGGAAAAAATGTGTTGTATTAGTCAGTATATCCACCACCACCATGATGGAATCGTGTTGCTTCATTGTTCTGGGAAACTTAGTAATAAAATCAATTGTGACTACTTTTCACTTCCATTCTATAATGGGCAATGTTGTAACAACCCTGTTGGATGCCTATGATTTTTCTTCACCTTCTGACACTATAGACATCTGGCTATATAATTAGCCACTTATTTCTTCATTCTTGACCAAAAGCATTGACTTCTCACAACTACAATTGTCTTTTGATATCCTGGGTTCCCAACATATGGCATGTTGTGCATTTCCTTCATCATTGCATTTTTTAGCTCTCTGGAATTCAGCACATATACTTTGCCTTTGAACATGAGAATCCTATCTTCTTTTAGTTCATAAAAATTATATTTCTGCTGAAAATTTCCTCGATGTAATGTTTCTTTCATTCTCAAGTATTGTTGATCTGAATTTGTTGTTGCAATAGTTTTGTCTTTCATATCAGTCTTGTACATGCTAATGAATGAAATATGCATCTCATGAACTCTCCTGCTAAGTGCATCAACCAACTTATTTTATTTTCCTTTTATATGCTTAATTTCAAAGTCATGCTCACTAAGAAATTCAAGCCATCTACCTTGTCTAGCATTTAATGTTGGTTGTCCAAACAAATGTTTCAGACCAAAGTGGTCTGTCCCTAGTTCAAATTTCCTCCCCATGAGGTAATGTCTTCACATTTTTAATGCATGTATAATTGTTGCTAATTCTAAGTCATGTGTAGCATAATTATTTTTGTGTTTTTTTAGTTTTCTGGACTCGTGATCTCTCCTGTTGAGTGCATCAACCACCTGATTTTATTTTCCTTTTATACGCTTAATTTCAAAGGCATACTCACAAAGAAATTCAATCCATCCAATTTGTCTGGCATTTAATGTTGGTTGTCCAAACAAATGTTTCATATTACAGTGGTTTGTCCTTAGCTCAATTTTCCTCCCCATGAGGTAATATCTCCACATTTCAATGCATGTATAATTGTTGTTAATTCTAATTCAAGTGTAGCATAATTCATCTCGTGCTCTTTTGGTTTTCTGGACTCATAGTATACCACATGATCTTTTTGTGTGAGGACCCCATCAAGCCCTTCCTTGTATGCATCAATGCACAGAACAAAATCTTCATCCGAATATGCAATATTTAGTATTGACACACTTGTTAAGATGTCTTTCAGTTGTTGAAATCTCTCTTAACACTTGTGATTCCATTCAAATTCCACTCCCTTCTTTTGTAAAGAAGTGATTGGGCTTGCAATCTTTGAAAATCATTTTATGAATCTTCGGTAATAATCAGCAAAACCCATGAATGATCGGACCTTTGTGACATTCTTTGGCATTGAACATCCTCTAATGGCCTCTATCTTCTCATGATCCATTACTATCCCTTCTGTTGAAATTATATGCCCCAAGTTGTGAATCTTTTTTTGATAAAATATGCACTTACTTAGCTTAGCATACAATTTATGCTTTCTTAAAACTTGCAACATCATTCTTAAATGTTGTTCATGTTCCTCTTATGACTTAAAGTAGATGAGTATATCATTCAGGAACATAATCACGAACTTGTCCAGGTATTCCCTGAACACTCCATTCATCAGCCACATGAAAATTGTTTATGCATTTGATAGCCCAAATGGAACTACCGTGAATTCATAATGCCCATATCTTGTTCTGAACGTTGTCTTGTTGATGTCTTCTTCTTTTATCCTTACTTGACAATAACCTGATCTCAAGTCAATCTTGGAAAATATTTTTTCACCTTTCAGCTAATCAAATAAATCATCAATCCTTGGCAAAGGGTATTTGTTCTTTATGGTGACCTTATTCAGTTGTATGAAATCAATACACAGCCTTAAGGTTCCATATTTCTTCTTCACAAAGAACACTTGGATGTATATACCCCTTCCTTAAAACCTCTTCAAACTGCAGCAACTCCTTCAATTCTAGTGTGCCCATTTTGTAAAGTGTCTTGGACATTGGGGCAACTCCTAGAACCAAATCAATAAAGAAATCAATGTCTCTCTTTGGTGGAAATTCTAGGATTTCTCTAAAAACATCTTCAAAATCCATTAATATCGGATGGTCTTCGATACTTTCCACTTTATCTTAGGTTACCTCTTCCATATGGGCTGCAAAAATCTGACATCCCTTCCTAAAACTATTTTTCAACTGCATTGTTGAAATTTCTCGAACAGTTACAACTCTTAGAATGTCTTGACTATTTCCTTGTTGCCCTTCTTCATCAAAACATGTGATTGTCTTGTTGTAATAGTCTAAGACAACATGGTGTTTTTCCAACTAATTATACAATCATATGAACCCAATGGTATGATGTTTACATCTACCTTTGTGTCGAGTCCATTCATGTCTATTGGACAATCTTTAACTAGCTCATTGGTTTTTCTTTTATCCCTTGTGGATAACTGAACTAACCAAGATTTCTTATGCTTTCTCCTTTGAAAATGGAATCTTTCAACAAGGTTAGAGTTTATGTGACTATGGCTAGCTCCATAATCAAATAAAATTGCTATGAGATGGTTATCAATCTCACCTTCCACTTCAATAATGGGGTATTGATATTTCGCTTGCTTGTTGTCCAAGGTTGCATAAATCCTTGGCAATTTTCCTCCCATGTCTTCCACTATTTCAGCCTCCAGAATGTTGTGGAAACTCCTCATTCTTTCTCCTTTGTGAGGGCAATCCCTATATAAGTGATTTCCTTCACATCCCCAACATTGTACATGTTGTTGGTTTGGTATTTCCCCAAATGAATATATTGTCTTGTACTCATTTTGGGTTAATTGACCTTGTTGATTTGCTTGGAAGTTGTTCTTGTAAAAGGGTGGCTTAAAACCTTTTTGTGTTTGATCCATTTTACCCTTCATCTTATCATTCCAAGCTTTTTGGAAAAGTGACCTTCCTCTACTTTGCTCATAAAGATGTTTTTCTCTCCTTATGAATTCCTCCAAAGTATTGGGGTTATCATATTGTATCTTGTCATTGTAGAAAGAGGGAAATCCACTTACAAACCTTTTAATTTTTACCTTTTCATCATTTATGAAGTCAACATATTTCAGCAACTCAAAGAACCTATTTTCATATTCGTCAATTTTCATGCTTCCCAACTTGAGTTCAAAGAACTCTTTCATCTTCCTTTCAAAATAATGCTTGGAAAAATATTTATCTTGGAAGTATCCTTTGAACTACCTCCATGAGATCCTTTTCTCATCAAGGTTTTTGGCTTGCTTAAGTTGATCCCACCACATGGTTGTCTTTCCTTGTAAATGGTAGGTTGTGATTCTAGCTTCTACCATGTGTTGATATTATGGTAGTCGTGGGAGGTATTAACCTCCACGTGTAACCCTGACAAGAATAGAATATTCCAAGAAGCAAGAATAAACCCTAAATCATTGGACATAACCCTAGAAGACAAGTCGGCTAAAGAAAATAATTAATATTGAGTTTTTAGTCTCCAGACAGAGAAGTCGGCCCAGACAACTAAGGTAGAGCAGTATAAATACAGGATGCCAAAGCTCGTTTGGACACACACATCTCGCAACTTCATAAATTTAGTGCGCACTGCAGAAATTTAGTAAGTCCGCAAGTCTGGAGAGTCATTGCAGCTGCAGCTGCAGCTACTGCAAATTTTATTTTCGGTTTCAAGATTGGACTTTATCTTGGGTATGGTTTGGAATTTCTGCTTGGTATGCTAGCTTTTGAGAGTGGTACGCTACCTTGATTGGCTATTTGACCTAGGGTTTGCTTCTGGAATTATTCTCTTTGTCAAGGTTAAGGTGCTTCGGCCTATGGTTGGGTGACAATATTGCTATATTGTCTATGGTGAAACGAGCACACCTATTATTTCTAATAGGTTATGGGCCCACACTATCTTCGGACAGTCTAACTATTGGAAGATAGATTGAGAGGATTTGCTCAGTTACAATTGTAGTTGCAGACAAAGTTTTTGTTGCAACAACGAAACCCTAACCCTCTTGTTGAGTCACCTTAAGTGAAGAGATTGACCTAATTTCTGGATAGCCTAGTGTACCCTAACTTATCGCACCTACTAGCACTCTTATCAAGCTAAGACGTCAAGTTTGAGTTTTTGGTCAAATTCAAAGGTTGACCAAGACAATGTCAAAGGTTGACCAAGTCAAAGCAGTCATGACTTACTCTATGAAGTCATAAAACAAGTTAGAAGAGGATTATAACTTCAAGGCATGGAAGACAAGGATTGACCTCATCCTTGCCAAGAATAAAGTGTTGGATATTGTGAAAGGAAAGATTGTGAAACCATAGTTTGAAGACGGAAAAGAGAAGGAACCTTAGAAAGTTGCAATTACGGAGAAGTTCAAGGACAATGACATCAATGCCATGAGTATCATAGTGGACTCTGTAAAAGACCAATTGATACCCTACATCTCTCATCTTGACTCATCTAAGAAGATGTATGATGCCCTAACTAACCTCTTCTCAGTAAAAAACAATGGACATGTAATGAGTCTGAAGAATGAGCTATGTGACATGAAACTGAATGATGATGACAGCATAACATCATACTATGTCAGAATCTCTCAGTTAATAGATCAACTACAAGCTATTGAAGAAATCATTTCATAAAAGGAACTGGTAAATATAGTACTCAATGGACTTCCCAATACATGGGATGCATTTTCCACAAGCATGAACACAAGAAATGAGTATCCCACATTTGAAGAAATTTGGACTTGTTGTGCACAAGAAGAATCAAGGATTAACGCAAAAGAGAAATCCCAAAATAAATACGAAGATCAATCATTCACAACAAAGTTCAAGAATTTCAGGAATAAGAAGAAGTTTGTCTTGAGGAAGAAACCAAATCAAGAAAAGGATATGTCAAAGATACAATGCTTCAACTGTCAAAAATATGGTCACTACAGGAACCATTGTCCTAAGTTAAAGAAAAGGAAGGAAATAGACAAAGCATCAGTTGTCGAAGAAAGGGAACCCTCAAAGAAGGCCAAGCAGGATAAAATAGACTTATTCTTCTCAGTCAAGGTAACAATATTCTTCAAAGTTCTTGTACATACCATGTTTACATAGTTTCTGTATATATCATGCATATCTATTTCTTAGAAGATAAGATGTTCAAGTGAAACAATACCTATGGAAGAATAACAAGATAAGGATTGTTATCACGATGACTACAAGTCAAGCAATACACATGAAAAGATGAAGTATGTTGACAATCCTTG
>SNQJ01S0088111.1:37652-54067 GCA_010110895.2 Picea sitchensis | reverse complement strand
TTATTACTTTTTGAGAAATTCTAATGCTCAATTCAAAATTATGGGTAGATAGAGGTCTTCTCCTTCTTAATACCTTTCCAGCAACTATTCATTTTCTCAAATCCGAGCTCTGAGCTGAAAGTCATGGTCCAGAGAAGTTTTGATTGGTTTTCCCATTTTATCCATGTATGTTACATGTGGCTTTTTTTTCTTCCTGCACAATTTTACATACCTAGATTTCAAATATGGATGCATGGATATTTTCTCTAGATCATAAGATTTCCATAGACTGCTCCTAAGCCCTAAACATACTTATGAGAAAGGATTTATTCCCTCTGGAAGTGATCTAGTGCAAAAAAAATTACCTGGACGTTTTTAGCTAAAACTTCCTCATATGAGCTATGTTTTACACCCAAAATAGCTCGTTGGATAGCTCTCCCAAAATTCTTTTGTTTAAGCTGCAAAGATAAAGTGTATGAAGAGTGTACCTTCGTACACTTTGTTCTCGTGGGTTTTGATTTCCTAAAAACGTCGTTCATGGCCTCAAAATTGCCCAACAATTTCATGACATTCAAAATCTCGAAAAAAAAATATACAAAATTGGTTATTTTGTTGTTGTAACAGCCCTTTAAATATGAGCTATCGATCTCAAATTGGTCTAAATCTGATCCATTGATATACTAATCATTTCCAAACCTTGCATATCAATCTCCATCATCGATCGTCAGCTCAAAGCAATCTAGACCATTTATCTAAGCTCCATCGACAATCGGTCGATCGACGATTCTATCTGGCAAACCAAACTTGTTCGCGAATCTCCCTGACGCCCGATCATCGACCAGTGACCATCAACCTTTTCTCTTGGAAATGACTGCAACACTTCTCTAAATCGGCCAACCCGACCATCGACCATTTCTTTGCTGACGTGGCAACTGTTGATATGGTATGACACATGGATACTGACATGGCATGACACATAAACTATAACATGGCACTCTGGCTGACATGGCATAACATATGGATGATGACATGGCATGACATGTCATCCTTCTCTTTTCTCCATCGACCATCGAAAATTCCCCTTGGACAACCCGAACACCTCACTGAATCAACCAATACCTGACCATGGACCATCAACCATCGACGCTTTCTCTTGCTCGGTCAAAACACTTCGTCGAATCAATCGACACGTGACCATCATTCATTGACGACTTTCGTTGGTGAATAAAACACTTCGCCAATTCGACCGACCCGACCATCGGTTGTCTGTGAATTCTCTTAGCCAACTTCAACACTTAGAAATTTCGTCCAAAACCCCGATGAATTTGGACCATCGATCTCCCATTCAAAAATGATCTTGATCATTGATCTACCAAACTCCGTCCAACTCTATTAATGACCGATCATTGACCATCGACCATCAGATATTTATTTTGATTGATCGAAACTCTTCGCCAAACTCGTTGATCAGATCATCGATCATCGACGATTTCTCTTGGCAAATTTCCAACCCTTAGAAATTTCGACCAAATCCCTGATGAATCTAAGTCATCAATCTATCATTCAAACTGATCTTGACCATCGATCTGCTCCAACCTATCATCGACCAAAAATGAATCTAGACTGTCAATCTGTTCAACCTTTTAAATGGCCAAAACCTTGTAAATTTTTAAATTTATCACAACAAATCTAGGCCATTGATCTCGAGATTAAACGCAATCTCGATTGTTGATTCGTTGATTCACTCTGATCAATGCTACAATGACCATTAAAACATGAATTTTACTCTATTAAACCTCTCTTTGAAGGTTACAAGGAAAATCTGACCTAAATTTGCTCATAAATTTGGGGATTTAGCTCTGATTTTTCATCTTTTTCCCTAATTCGTCACAGAACAAAATCTGTAACAATGAATTTTACTCAAATTTGGACTAGTTCTTGGCCCATACGGGTATAGTGTTTGAAACAAAATCTCTAATACCATAATGTAACATCCCCTAGCCCAGCTGAGGACCATTACGTGTGGAAAACTCATAAAAATTAAAAATTTTGCTAGTTGATCTCTTGTAGCTTGTAAGCTACGAATTACATACAGATTTAGATATTTTCAGATATTATTAAATTGATGCATCTACAACATGATAAAATGAATATGAAATGCATATAGTAAACTCAAATACGGCAACATATAAATCATTTTTATACACAGAATTCATGCACAACAATTCAACTCATAAATACAACACATGAATAGATAAAACACTTATTTTTTAATTCACTTGTGCAACCACCTGCTTAGGACGGACGATCCACCCACCCATAGACTTGTTGTTCCAAATATCAACAAAAAGTCACCCCCAAGCTCAGGCTAATAATCCACAAAAGAGGATGGTCTCGCATTGTCCACTCACAACTCATTAATTTCACAACCCATTAGTATTATCCTACGGTGATCCGTAAACGAGAGGCTTATAGTCTATCTGTCTCACCAACACAGAATTCTTTGTTAAACAATTATAAACTTGGCTCTTTTGATGACGTGAAAATTCTCGACGAATCAAACCACCAGTCGAGTCGGAAAGAAATGAGTCGAAAAGATGTAGCAAGTCGGGTCGGAGGCAAAGCAAGTTGACCAAGTCAAAATGACTCAAGTCTAATTTATCCAAGTCGAATTAGTCCAAGTCGTGTCGGAGGACATGAAAGTCAACCAAGGGATGATTGTTGGTCGAATGAGGAATGGAACTCGACCAAAAAGGAAGCCAAGTCAAATTGGGTTGACTCGTGGGAAAAACAAAGAGCTAAGAGGCAGATTCGACACCCAAACGTGGAGGGAAAAATTGGGAAGTCAAATTTATTGACCATCAGATAAAAAGGATGTGTGTGGGTCGAATTTTACAACTGACAACGTGTGAAAAACGTTTCGGGGTGGATTCAACAACCAGATGCGTAAGAAAAATTTTGTGGGGCGATTTTGGCAACTTCCAATGAGTCAAAACGTATTGGAAATCGAGTCTAGTAATCGATGACATAGGAAAACGTTTTGGGACAAATTTGGGTAACCCACGATGCATAAAAAATGTGGTGAAGTCGATTGTAACATTCGCAAGCAGAGAAAATGTTTTAGAAGTCAACTTTGGCATTCAACAATAGAAGAAAACGTCCCGGGCGAAATGGATAGCAGACAGAGTGGAAAAAATGTGTGTGTGGATCATGGGAAGCTAATAGACACCATGACAACCCCAGAATTCAACATCTAATCCATTTATGATTTATGGGTAAAGGGAAAATTCCCATCAAGTCGAGAATATGCCCAACGACTCTAAAGACGAAATTAGAAACCCCCAGATAATATAAATGGCTCGAGAAAGATGGTCGTCGATTCCCAACTCTAAAAATCAATGCACGATTATGATTAAAGAGTTGTTAGTTCGTTTACTGACCCATGAAAAGCATTAAGTTATAGTGTAGAAAATTTCATCCATAGACAAAAAAAATTAAACACGATTAACACGCACACAACTCATAATTTACCCTAGAAACCCAAACGAGAAAACCAAAATTCCTTTGGCTTCAGTCAGGCTCTTATTTATTCGGAAATGGGAAAGTTACATGCTCTTTGGTACATATCTATGCTCCTTAGTGACATATGGACACCCTCTCTACATCATTCACAACTAAAGAACCCCTTTCTCATTGTGGGGATTCATAATATAGAATGTTAAGTTGACTGGGAGGATAACTGAAAGGTCAAGCATCCCCAATGCTTTAGCTTCTCTCTAATTTGTCTCTCCTTCATTTCTTTATTTGTTTGTCTTTTATCCCACATGGAAAAGGTATTAAGAATACAATAATATATTGCCCAGCTTTACATACATTACATACGAAATTGAACATCAATCATGATGGCATGGGGCCCTTCACACCAATAATTTGATTTCATTCATCATCCATAGCCTTAACAATGCCTCTGATGATCATCTTGGAGTCCTATGTCGATAGCCAATTTTTCTTGTTGGATCATATTCAAATCWTACAACTATCTCGATTTTTCACTAGCTCTCTTACTCTCGGCCTTCCTAACCCAAGGAATGTATCCCTTCACTAATATTAGTCCCTCGAGCATCCCATTCATTTATCAGAGTCTCTCTATCATAGGTAACCATGAATATATCTACTGGGAAATCAAGGGAAATCATTGTTAGAAAAACTACCAGCAAAAACAACAGTAAACACTTGTTGTTACATTACAACTCACACATGAGTTCACTCTTTAGGCCTGACAACYTGATTGTTAAGTCTTCTGCTCTAAAATGCTCCAACATGCTCTAGAATTCTCCTTCCATGGTTTCTCCAGCTCCAAGCTCTTCTTTTTTTCTCGCTCCTTGTTGTTCATGCCAAAAACTTGACAGTCTAAAACTATTGTAACAACCCATACAAATTTCTCTCCTTCGGCTTGCTTGCTTGAATCACACACTTCCCCCAAGTTGATTGTAGTTGATTGTACTCAACTCCCATGCTCCCAATAACTATGGGATGTGACTTCTCACACCCACCCTCTTACATGCATTCAATGATTGGCTTTGGGGACACTGAATCAGAAAATAAAAGTTTAATACATAATGATAATAAAATTCAGGAATGTGACCTGAATTAATAGACATGGGTAATCCCCCTTGGACCCCCTCTCTTATAAATTCTCTTAGACCCTCCCCTCTCTTATGGATTAATTCATCCCTCATATCTGTCCATATCCCCTTAGCAGTTGGCATAGTATTTTATTATTAAAATTTAGAAATACATTTTGCATATACATCGCTTGGTCGTATCCACACGTTATATCTAAATTAAGCATTAATTAAATTGGGGGTTATAGTGGGGACATTACAGATTCCATAGGCCCTAGAATGACAACGGCATTGATGTGGAAGTAATATTGTGGTGAAAATAGTTGTTAAAGACTTTTTTATAAATCTCTCAAATTTTCTACCAACTCTACCAACTATAACTCTAGCAAACTCATAATAATTATTGATTTTGTTACAAAGGTTTTCTACATCCACTGAAATTATCTTAATTTGTTGCATACACCTAATTATAAGTGGCTTGACTTGTTCAAAAATCACGTCGAAGAAGATTTGTTGAGGGTTATAGAAAAATATTGAACCTTAGGAGGCAAGATATTGGGAGCCTTCAATGCTAATTGCTTGGCACTAATTCTAAAGAAGGAAAATCATGAATTATTTGACGATTTTAGGTCCATATCTTTATGCAAATATGTTTACAACAAAATAGTTAAAATCATAGCTTTAAGGCTCAAAATATTCGTAGCAAAATCTATATCTTTTGAATAGTTTGGTATTCTTCTAGGTAGACAATCCAACATACAATTGAAGCTACACAAGAAGGTATGCATTCCATCAAAACAAAGACACTAACAAAAATTGTAATAAATTTGGATCTCTCCAATGCATATGATAGGGAAAATTGGATCTATCTATGGTCAATGCTTATTCATATAGGGTTTGATGTGCACTTAGTAAACTGGATCAAGAATTGTCTTTCATTTGTTTCCTTTGCAATCCTAATCATTGGGTCACATTATTCCTTCTTCAAACCCTCAATAAGTTTGAGACAAGGCTTTCCTCTAGCCCCTCGTATTTTCCTAATTGAATAAGGAATCAGTAGGGACATCTCTTAGGCAAAGAGACCAGGAAGCCTTAAAGGCATTAAAATTGGCATAATGTTTCACCTAACCCACCTTTTTGTTGATGATGTTATGTTTTTTTAGGATGGGACAAGGAGAGATGATAATAAGCTAAAGGAAATATTGGACCTATATTGTATGGCTACATGTATGACAGTCAATTTGGGAAAAACCTATATAATTTTCAATGGTTTAGAGGATGCCCAAATCAAATTCATTCTCAATTTGTTCCCTTATAACCGCTCTATATTCTAGGAGGGATTTAAAAAACTATGGTTTTTCATAAAACCAAATGACTATGGAAAGAATGATGGGAAATGGTTGCCAGCAAAGGTGGAGAAGAGGATTAACCATCGATGCAATAGATGGCTATCTAGAGGGGGAAGGCCAATACTTGTCAAATTTGTTCTGGAGGAAATTCCTACATATTAGCAAACTTAATAATCCATTCCACAAGGTATACTAGATAAAATCATGAGGAAAAGTTTCAAATTTGCATGGTCAATGAGCATAGAGAAAGAAGGTATTGCTCGAGTCAACTGGATAACAGAAACAAAGTCAAGGAACTAGGGGGATGGAAAGTTAAAAATATTTTTCATTTTGGGAAGGCACTAGCTATTAAAAGTGTGTGGAGATTAGTCTCAATAGATGTGCTATGGAATCAAAGACTAATTGATCATAAATATATTAAACCTAATTTTGTAGAAGATTAGATCAAAAACCCTTCGAAAGAAACAAATAATCCTTCCATTAGATGGAAGCAGTGGTCTAGGCATTTCCTTTCACTACAAGGAAAACACCCTATAGCAGAGGCTTTTGCGGAAGCCCCTATAAAAATAGCCCAAAAATTCATTTGTAGCGGAGGTCCACGAGCAGATGTTTGAGCGGAAATTTTTTTAACAGTGTGTTTATAAGTCTATACCACATCGGTGCGCCACCAGAAATCAACACACCAGTGCTAATACATAAGGGTGAATCATTCCAGATTTATTTTTAAAAAATAGAAAATAACGGTGTGAATCATATAAAGAAGCTCGTGAGCACCGGTGCGCACTAAATGGGCGAACCGGTGCACAACAAACAGGTGCATTGTCATTGCATTGTTCCTTTTAAAAATGAATAATGGTGTGTTATTGTCCCTTGGGTGCACCTATGCATTCCAAACATGTGCATCGTCGCAGGGTTTTTTTTTTAACTAACAGTGTGTTGTTTGCAACGGTGCACTTAACGCGAGCACACCGGAATAGGGGTAAATAAAAAAATTAAAAAAAACGGTTGTAAAAAACCATTTTTACCATTTCCAGTGCAAAGAAGCTCTCAAGCACTGGTGCCATATTTTCCCAACTGAAGTGCATTGTCGTCGGTGCTTCTGTTGCTTTCCTTGTTTATGTTCGGTGCTCGGTTCGTGGGATTCCAATTTTTCCATACGGTGGGCAAATTTGGTTTTTTTCACTACATCCCAACCATGCCTCCTCGATGAGAAAATGTCTGGGTAAATTTTGTATTTCTTTGTACATTGAATTTTTACCGGCTTAAATTGTGAAATTGAGTAAAATTTTCATTGGTTTTCAATTTGTTTTTCTGCGTGGTGCCTTCGATTCATTTGGCTCGCACCGCGCGCAATGTACCCTGTAAATTTTACAGGGTGCAATGAAAATGTATAGTTTGTTTTCTTCGATGTGTGGTATTACGAAACGCAACGGAGCGTACTTATAAACGATGCACCGTTGAAAATATATAGTTTCCATTAAATGGTGTGTTGTTTATAGTGAATGCACCGGTGAGCTCATAATAATATACGCACCATTGAAAATAGATAGTTGTTCAATTGATGTGTCCTTTATAGTGAACGCACCGGTGCATACATAATAAACTATGCATCGTGGACATTATTGCATTTTTCAATCGGTGCGTGGATTATACAAAACGGACCGATGCGCAAACATGGATACGACGCACCGTTTAAAATGAGTGTCTATTTTAAGTTGTGCATCTTGATAAATGGAATACACCGGGGCATCGTAGTATCTAGACGTACTGCTTTAAAGAAGTATCATGCTTTCGCGGTGCGTTGTATATAATGGGGTGCACAAGTGCATTGATAATTACTACACACCCCCTAAAATAAATTATAGTGTGCATACAATGCGTAAGATATGTGTGTGCACCATGGACGGTGCTTTATTGTTTTGCAGGTGCACCGAAGGTTAAATTTTTGTAAAAAAATTATTTTTGCATATTTGAAATAATTTTTTCAATTACTGAAAAAAAGGTTATGTTTTTATGTATGATGTTGATGTAATTTATATGTTAATTATGCAGAGACGACAGCACATGGAGGACCAAAAATAGAGAGTTGACCAGTACAATATGGTTCGGGAGTGAGAGGCCAAAGAGAGTGTAAATCCTACCTATTTCAGGACTCAAAATAAATAAGTATTTTCTATAATCTCCTACTGAAATGACTGAAATTTAGTTTAGAATTTCTTTCATGATTTTCTTATACCAGGAATAAACAACAACAACATAATAATGATAACAGCATAATAACAACAACAATAACAACATAATAACAACAACCTAATGATAACAGACCAACTGGTAAAATACATACCTCAACCTGCAGGTTGGTTGATTCAGCCCATGGTTTACTTGTTCTTGTGCTTTCCCAAACTGCCCAACTGAATATTAACCTCCCAGCCAACTAGGAACAACCTCTTTGGCTCCCTAGCTCTAGGAATCCTTGTGGTTTCCCGGCCCCAGAGCCCAAAGTTCCCAGCAACAGTAGTGCCTTGTGAGAGTTCCCAAAATAATTTGTTCTCCTTCCTCCTCCTCTTCTACCTCTTGCAAAGTTTTCCAAAACCAAAATGAGACTCTTCTCCAAGTCCCCTCCCCTCCCCTCCTCCTTATCCTCCCCTCTCATTCAATTCCCCAACTACCTTATCCCCTTCATTAATTCCCCAACAACCTTATCCCTTCATTAATTACTTCACCTACCTTTTAATAATAGAATAATAAAAAGACTTATTGAGTTTATTTTAATAATTAATTAAATTTAAATTAACAACTATGAAAATTAAATAATCAATTTGGGTTGTTACATACACCCACCCTTCAAGAAACTTTGTCACGAAGTTAGAGTAATTTACAATACAAGGGTAATGTCACATGATTCATACAACCACATCAAATAAACACAATCATCAATTTAAAACACTTATACATACTAGTGTACATGTGCAAGGCATGCATGTGTAGCTAGCACATACAGGACTCGCACATGCACTAATGAAAATAATTATCACTCTTGAAGTAATTCTTGTATGCGTCCAATCCAATCAACAAGACCATTCATTTCATAAAAGATAGTAAACCATTTAAAATGTTCGTGAAATCCCTCAATTACAATAATTTAGCACAAGCAACATTCACGTAGATAATTGTAGTTCAGTTAAGTAAATATAAACATACATATATACATATTTTTCAAAATGAGGAACTCAAGAAATTCTACCATAATGCGAAAGCCCCACACACTCTCAACTACTTATAGTCATCCTTCCTCCCTAACCTACTTCCATCTTCCATCCCTATCCAAATTGATTATTTAATTTTCATAAATTAACAACTATGAAAATTAAATAATCAATTTGGGTTGTTGCAGAGAGGGAGAGAGATTTATACCATCGGCCTATTACTGCAGCTACGCGGCTCCTCTTGAGGAATGTAGGCCTCCTCAAGTACTATGAGGAGGATACATCCCTGAAGGGGAATTATGTCTTTTTTGTGTAGTTTATCCATCGATGCGATGCCCATCAACAGACATTTAGAGTCGGTCCTCATTTGTGGTACCATCCCAGAGAGGAGGATATTTATTTTATCAGCTTGCCTACTCTCAGAGGTATATTGTTCACGATATACCTTCTCTTGGTGATTTTCAGGTGGCTCGTGGACAGTTACAGATCACCTCATTCGGTGCAGAGGACGTTAGGTGCCTCTCACTATTATTGTCGACCATTTCACACTTTACTGGTGATGGTCAGCGCATTAGTTGCGTTTTTTCATATTATGTCGATTCTTTGATACAGAGGCCATGACTTATTAGGTGGTCTGGCATTTTCTTGCACTACTTTTGCATAGCACTAGATAGATGTCGTGCTATGATAGATGGGAGGGTGAACTTCCCATTTTCTTTAGAGTTTTTTTGTTTGTTTTTTGAGAGGTTTCCAAAGATGAGACCTACTTTTTTCCATCGGCCTCCTAGGCCAAAGACTGAGGTGCGGATGCACATGTGGGGCGAGATGATGCCTAAGAGGGGAATGCTAGATTTTCCAGCTAGGATTTCCAGGGAGGCACTTCAGCTATTAGCTGGTGAGGCATATCATGTGTTCATGATGGTGTTGTTCCCTTACGCATGGATGGATTGGCGAGGATGTCCCAACAATCTCTTCACACTAGATGAGCCACCCGATCATCAAGGTAAGATTTAAATTAATCTTGTACTTTCATTTTATTGTCTTACTTAATTCAAATATATTTTATTCTAGCATGTTCTTTAACGCTTTTTATTAAATTGTTTAATGAAATTGATGACTAATTATTAACTTGTGTTATATTTAGGAGATGTTGGCACATTCATTGGGGACATGCCTCCTCCCCTGCCACTTGATGTAGATGAGGAGATGGTTGAGGCTTTGGCAAGTCGGGGTCCTCAGCCACATATACTACCATGCATGCGACGTAGGCCCGATCTCAAATATAAGATGGAGGTGTGTGACAGACTAACTATAGTTTTGGTTGGCACAGGAGTTCGCCTTGTCTAGATGCGAGACATCATGGTTGACCCTTATATCTTGTAGCTATGGACGAACGTTCTGCGTGATATGACGTCTCTTATGCGTCATGTCATTAGAGTTGTCAAGTTACTTGTGGGGATGAGGGATGGTGTGTCCTCCAGTACTAATGATGATGAGGGTGGTGATGATGACGAGGGTGGTGATGGCGTTTCTACTTCAGTACCTCTTCCTCCTCCTCTAGGTGGTGATGTTGATTAGGGTGGTGATCATGGTGCTTCTACTTCAGTACCTCCTCCTCCTTCTTTGAGTGGTGATGTTGATCAGGGTGGTGATGGTGCTTTTGCTTCAGTACCTCCTCCTCTTCTAGGTGGTGATGGCGTGTATGCTTCAGTACCTCTTCCTCCTCCTCCAAGTGGTGATGTTGATTAGGGTGGTGATCATGGTGTTTTTACTTCAGTACCTCCTCCTCCTCCACTAGGTGGTGATGTTGATCCGGGTGGTGGTGGTGCTTCTGCTTCAGTACCTCCTCCTTCTCATCTGGGTGGTGATGTTGATCAGGGTGGTGATGGCGTTTCTGCTTCAGTACCTCTTCCTCTTTCACCTCGCCCGGATGAGCAGGGCACATCACTTATCCCTCCATAGCATGTTTTTCATCGGAGACTATGACTAGATATGTAGTTATAGCAGTTATTTGTGTTGATGACCAGATATGTACATTATAGCAGTTATTTGACTTGTTCTTATATATATATATATAACATTTTTTTTTGTTCATGTTGATGTACTTAATTTATATGTTGATGTTGATGTTGATGTTAGCTCATGTTATATAATTTTCTCCATAAAGTAAAGTACTCTTAATTAAGTAATTTATTTTTTAATATATCTAAAATAAAGTACTCATTTCTAAAACAAGTGAAATTAGCAGCAAAGTTGCTTATATCTGTCTTTTAGAAATGTTTTGATGTATTAATTGTATATAGTACTAAGGATAGATTTAAATAGGTTAGATTACAACAGTTCTTAAATTATTATGTTGTCATTTTTATATTTGAACATGATTAAACTGAAAATACCAAGTTTATCATGTTTTTGTAGTTAAGAGGTCTTGAAAAGTAAATAATTTATAAAAATGGGCAAAGATATGTCTTATGTTATTAATAAAAGTTTGGGCAAGTTAAAAGTAAATTACATTAATATTCAACCTTACTTTGTATCACAATTTTACAAAGTACGATGTGAGAATTGGTCCTCATTTCTAGAATATTGTTTTTGTTCATAAGTTCATAATGAAGAATTAAAAATAGTTATGATAAGCTCAATTAGCATTTATAAAATCTTTGTGATATTTTAACTTCCTCTAAATTGTAATTTGGTCATATTTTTTTGTATTCCCATAATTAATACAAGTCTCAAAATCTCTAATTCAACATTTTTTTACTATATTATAAGGATACATGAATGTCAAACTTAACCAAGAAACATGTACAAAAATAAAATAAAAAATAAAAATATTTAGAATATTAAATATTTTAATTTGTATGAATTATTCTCTTTAAATAAGTTTCTTAAGTGGGTTAATTACATGTATTTAATCCTGGATGGGGTGCCACGTTGCGAAGGGAGGCCACGTAGCCTTCCCCAAACCCAAGCCATTAATATGGTAGGTCGGCACCCTTCCCCTCACCATTAAATGGAAGGAGGCCATTACTGACCGACGAAAAGAGGAGGACAGTTCCCTCGCGCGAGAAGAATGGCGGCTGTAAGGTGTAATGGCAATGGAAAGCTCAGTACATAGGTCATGTCTGGCCTCAACATTATCCTCCCACTTAGACAAGGGTGGATCCATCTTACCTTTGCATTCCATCAGCTCAGATGCTCTGAGCACTGGTGTTGCATCCAGTTATCTCCTATCGCTCTTACCCTACACATTAACACCCTCTCTAACCCTACCATGCCAAGGGAAAGAGGCAGGTCGCGATGCAACCTTGCCTAGTATAGTTTTATTGCTAGACAGCGAAGGGTGCAGAGATTGGAGCGTGCCATGTCCATTGCCCGGACTCAGCGACGGGAGAAGCCCAAAACGTCACCAATGGCATACGTGGAGGAGGAGATTCCAGAGGAACCTATCTAGGTCCCTCCAGAATCCCTCCTCTTCATAGTAGCAGATAATTGGCAACCCCCCAGCCATATCCCAGTGAGCACAAGTGCTTCATCCATTGTCCAGCAAGCACAAGAAGCCAGGGAAGAGGCCACCTGCATAATTGAGGAGGAATTCCTCCACTTAGACCCTGCGGACATAATTCAAACCAAGGACTTTGCAGCGGAGGATCTCAAGGGAATGGAGGTTATGGAAGATGCTCAGGAGGACTCAGGTGAGGCGGCGACGGTCTTAGGCACGGAGGTGGAGGACAGCCCAGTCTTGGTGCCTCCACCACTCTCGACACTCCCGAATTTTGGCCAGGTACCACCACCCTTCTTCCATCTGGAGCATCTCGCGCTAGTCTTTGAGCTAAGAAGCTAGATGGTTGACCAGATACATCGAGACACCCTCATTCACCAGTGAATTGACATGCTTTACAAGGCCTACTCGAATGCACCAGCATCCCAGCGTTGTTTGACATGTGTGAGGCCTTTCGTGCTCCAGCCTAGGGACGACCCCCTCAGCGATGATCTGAGGGACACACCCTCAGGTGCAAATGTGTAATCTCCTTGCTTTGTCTACCACAAGCATTCTCATCTCGGCTCCTTGCACTGCTACAGTATAGTTTTACAGTTATGTATTTTGTTTTCAATTTATGTCTCATGTCTTTCTTAGTTGCCTAGCACAATGTTGCAAAGACTTGAATCTGCCATCTACTCTGGTTTCTGTTTGGCAAGGCAGATGACGGATTGTCATTTTGAAAAATGACATCACAATCTTCCACTTGTTCCAGTTTCCGCTAATTTGGTGGAACAGATGGAAAACTATAGCCATGTGGATTTTTTGTGCTATAAAAGTTATATAATAGGAATTTCCTCTTTTTATTCACAAAAAAAATAAAATTACATGTATTTAAGTTTTATGTCATTTTTTGATATCTAATGTTGCATGTTGTTAATTGTTGTTGTAATCGATATTAAGAATTGAATTAGCTATTAGGATTCGTAAAATTTATATCCAATTAGCTATTAGGAGCTGTAAAATTTCTTACCCACAAATAAAAAGAAGGAATAAAGATAGGGGATAAGGGATAAAAAATTGTTATAATCTACATGTTTAATTCAATTTTTAATTATATATTTTTTATTATTATATATTATATGTAATATGAAATTAATATATAATGTATATTATATTTTGTTATGTTATAATTAATATATAATATAATATAATATATTTTTTATATTTTTATATTATATTATATTTATTTATTATATATTATATTATTATATTTATAATATAAAATTAATATATAAGATAATATATTATGTATTTGATTTTTATGTAATATCTTAATTATATATTATTATATGGGTTTAGAGAGGGACACATGCATTAGTTATTTAAGTACAATGATTTTTATGTAAAGGACACAATGATTTACATGTTTTTTATATTTTTAATCGTCATGTTTTTTAGATAAAAAATTTACCCATATATATATATATATATATATATATATATAATCACAATATATATTATAATATATAATATAATATAATAACAATATATTATATAATAATAATATATACAGTACTAATAATAATATATTATATAATAACAATACATAATTTATTATAATATATAATATAATATGATGATGATTAATGTCCACTAAGACCGAATTGGTCTATCGGACCTTAAGAGGGTAAGTGATTACTTGCGATTCTTTAGAGTTTTGTTTTTGTGCTCGAAAAGCATTAAGAGAAGCTTTCCAAGATCACCATAGTTTTATTGAGTTAAGAGGTTAGGAAGGTGGGTAGTGTGACAAATATTTTGAAAATGAGATCTAATCTGTTATAGGCTGGACAATCTAAGAAAAAATGTTTTTCATCTTCTTTCTTCTTAGTATCACAAAGGTAACACACTCTTTCATCCCATGGCATTTTAGGAATTGACCAATGCCTAGTTTCACTATGGAGCTCATGAGAATTTGTTCTTCTGTTAAAAATCCTTATTTTTTTCTTTACACTTGTCAAAACAGATAGATAATCTTGGTCTTCTAGATTATGGTTGATTATATCCTTATAATACCTTAATTTTCTTTTTTCCTCTAACTCTTTATCACACCACATTTTCTCCTTCAATTTTGAATTGGTGATATTTTTAATAGGATCTTTATTCTTCAAAATGGTGTCTTCCATGATTCCCCAATAGTTTAACCAAGACCGGGCATCTTTATGTCATCCTCGCTTGAGTCGATGGTGGTTATGACTCGATTTTGAAGCATTTTTAGGAAGCCTCTTGTCTTCCATGTTGTTTAACTTGTTCTTATACATTAGGTATCTAGTCATAGTCGTGCTCTCAATGGGGGAGAGGCTTGTTTCTAAGAGTATGATGGGATAGGGTGTATTTCCTTTAATTTTGAGATTATAGGTTATAAAATTCTTTTGTATTTTCTCTATATTTCTCCAGGATTCACGAGAGATACTACAGCCCCAGACTTCACACCCATAAAGAATAATAGGTGTAACAAGAGTCTCAAAGAGGAGTTTCTTCTTATCCCAACTCCAAAGATCGGCTGATTTACAATTGTTTTCAAGCCCATAATAAGATTTCCATCCCCCAATAATCCTTTTTTAAATGATATAATTCCAGTTGAACTTGTGGTGAATATCAATTCCAAGATATTTGTATGAAGTCACTTCCTCCAAGTTGTTTTTTTCATATACGAAGGTATCATAAGTGATATTATTGGATTTAATAATCATGACCTTAGTCTTATCAATATTAACAGTCATACCCATATTGGAGCAAAAATCCTTGAGGATTCTTAGTTGGTTTTCAAGATCATGGGGACCCCTTTTCATAAGAACGATGTCATCGACATAAATAAGAAGATTGATGACTATACCAGTGAGACTAGGGCCAAGACAACCTATTTTTTCCAAGAATTCTTCTAACTTGTCAATGTATATGCCAAAAAGGGTAGGGTACAAGGGACAACCTTGTTTGACTCCAATATTGTAGTCAGTCTCTTTCAGACAGCCCTCAATGTTTTTAAACTTAGAAATAACGTTCGCATACATCCTTATTGCAGCATCCCTCAACTCGAGAGGCACTTTTATCTCTTCCAGCATATTCCAAAGGTTTTTCCTATGAACCATGTCAAAAGCTTTTCTAAAGTCAACAAAACAACAACAAAAATTGGTTTTAGTATTGCAGAACTCCTCTGCAATGATCCTAAAGGTAACAAGATGGTCCACAGTTGAATGATATCTCTTAAACTCGTTCTAACCTTTATCTCTTTTACCGTGAATTTCTAGCCAAAGGCTAATCTTCTTTTCCAAAATAATTTCATAAAGCTTGGCTAAAATCGGGCTAATCATAATGGTCCTATAATTAGAGGGAATGTTTATATCCCCATTTTTAAAAATAGGAATAATGAGGCTTTGCATCCATGGTTTAGGGAAGCCTTGCTTGACTGTTAAATTCAAGAGCTTCTGTATGTGAGGGATAAGGATAGGCCCTCCAATTTTAAAAATTTCAGCTTGGTAGCCTTCAATGTCCTTAGCTTTCCCATTTGCAAGCCGCTTAACCCCGAACTCTATGTCATCTAAAGAAAAAACTTCATCCTTTGTAGGGAAAGTAAGAATGGTGTCCATGGAATTAGGGAACTCGTAAAGACTTTTAAGGTAGGAATTCCAGTCCCTTAACGGAATCGTATTATTTTATTTAGTATTGTGGTTTATAGTGTGGCTCCAGGACTTCTTAGGATCCAACTTAGATAGAT
>SNQJ01S0088110.1:9995-30973 GCA_010110895.2 Picea sitchensis | reverse complement strand
TATTGCATGGTTGTAGAGATTATGATAGTTTACTGCACGACTGATATAGTAGAATAAACGCATAGGCAAGTACAGTATGTGAAAGAATCTGACTCACACTGTTCTAGAGCTTTTGGGATGGGTTATAGATTTATAAATTTTCTTATCTTAATTTAGAAAAGCTTAATTTATTTAGATAAATTGAGGGATTTCCTTTTTAACTCTATGTTTTTTCTATTATTCTTCAATCTCTACTCTCTTCATATGAGGGTGAGGGTGAGGGTGGAGGGAATAATAGAGAAAACATACATATAGGGGTGAGAGGAATAATAAAGAAAACATACATATAGGGTGCGGTGGGGTAGGGATGGGGCTAATAATAGATAAAACATACACTCTCATCATATGAGGGTGGGAGAATAATAGAGAAAACATACATATAAGGGTGAGAGGAATAATAGAGAAAACATACATATAGGGTGGGGGTGCAGAGAATACTAGAGAAAACATACATATAGGGTGGGGTTGGGGAGAATGATAGAGAAAACATACATGTATGTTTTCTTTATCATTCTCCCCACCCCCACCTTGTATGTATGTTTTATGTATTATTCCCTCCACCCCCACCATATATGTATGTTTTATGTATTATTCCCCTTACCCTATATGTATGTTTTCTCTATTATTCCCCTCACTCCTATATGTATGTTTTCTCTATATGAAGATGAGGGTGGAAGTGGGGGTGGGGAGAATAATATAGAAAACATACATATGAGGGTGAGGGTGAGGGTATGGTTGGGGGGAATAATAGAGAAAACATACATATATGTATGAGGGTAAGGGTAGGGAGATTAATAGAGAAAACATACATACATATATAGAGATTAATAGAGAAAACATACATACATATATAGAGATTAATAGAGAAAACATACATATATGTATGCCTTCTCTATTAATCTCTTCATCCCCACCTTCATTATGTTTTCTCTATTAATCTCCCACCCCCACCCTCATATGAGGGTGAGGGTGGTGAGGGTGGGCGAAATAATAAATACAACATACATGAAAACATACATATGAGAGTGAGGGTAGGGGTGCAGTAAGGGAATAATAGAAAAAACATAAATACATGTATGCTTTTTTATTATTATTCCTCCATATGAGGGTGAGGGTGAGGATGGGGGCAATAATAGAAAAAACATACATTGATCCAATTAAACAATGATAACATATTAACAGTTATTTATTTGAGGTTCATGTAGTGAGAGTTGTTAATAGAGGTGCAACTTCTATCTTCTCTAGATTTGAACCTATAATTTTCAAGGACAAAACAAATGTTCTTAACCATTAAAGCTCACTCATATCACCACTATTTTTAATAAAATTTAATATTTAAATATATCTTACTTCCAAATTTATTATATCTAAAAGGCAATAAACAAATATTTTAAGAATGTATGTCTACTTTCCAAACCTATTGTGAAAATATATGAGTGAATCGATTTCTGTGTGAGATAAGTTCTTTGAAATCTACTTGATAAAAAAGAAAACAAAAAAACAAGCAATGTTGGGTGAAATGATGATATCATGCATTTTGTAGCTTGCTTACGACCATAACTACACACTGAATAACCTATCAAATTTAAAGGTTTCTACAATTCAGATGTCCGTTTTGATACATTTAAATTTTTTTACAGTATTTATGGGGCAAATTGTCCAATGGCAAGCAATTTTTCTGTCAAATTCCATCCCCGCATGGTCCAACCTAGAATGTCACCGATTGTCAAGGATGGAAGGTAAAATAAAAACTTTGTAATTCCTAATCCCTGCACGGTCCAACTTAGAATGTCACAGGTTGTCACAGGTTAAAGCAAGAGATCTCCTTGGTAACGCCTAGGCCTCCTACAAGAACTTCATAATTCCTTTTCTTTTTTTTACCAGCTAGGTTGAGCCTACCGGGGCCATCCCTAATGTTGGATGGAAGAACAATCTTCCCATGAGTGAGATGTTGTCACTAGAATTATGCGAGACTCGATCGAGTCTAGATACCCCTTGAAACAATTTAATTCCCCCACAAATAACTCCCACCCTCAACTTTAAAATTTGACAAAAAAACCCAACTAATCTACACTAAACCCCATAAACTTCATAATTCCTTGTTCCTCGAAAGAACGAGCATTGTATTACTTTTCAAAGGAAGGAGAGAACTCTCAAGCGCGTACAGATTTATACCTATATTTGTTGATCCTAGTCATATCAAGTGGTCAGTCTCCCATAGTCCTTTCTTTTTAATCTTAGTCCTATCAAGTGGTCAGTCTCCTATAGTCCCCTTTTTTGAAATCTTAAACATATCAGTGGGATCCCAGTCATATCAAGTGGCGAGTCTCCCATAGTCATTATTATTTTTTTTTTAATCTTGGTCATATCAAAGTGGGTTGTCTCCTGTTCAAGCTGTTGCAAATTGACATAAAGCTATTTTGTTATTTTTTAAATATAGAAAGCTGTTAGATAGTATTTTAATAGTTAAATTTGGTAAAAAATTGTTGGAATCTAGATTGAAGTGATTGAGTCTGTATAATTGGAGTGTCTTAAGGGATTTTCATGATATTGAATCCATTTATATATTTAAAAAAACAATTTAAACAATAAAAAATAGTGATTTCACCAAAATCCGTTCCACCAAATTTAAGTAAAATTTTAAAAAAAAATCGAATATTTAGACAACGCCCTTCATAAAAAGTGATTTGTGAGTTATGAAAAACTACGAAAACACTGTTTTGACTAGACAAGTAACACAGTGCAGGCATGACGCTAAATTTCGGCCCACAAGGAGGGGCGGTCAATGATACGCTCGGTGTTAGTGCAATCCAGTTGTATGTACCTAATCAGTATCCCACGCACTCACTTTCGAGTCAATTAATAAGTGGACAACCTACTTTTCTTGGCGATGGCGATGGTTCACTCTTTCATCTTAATCAGTGCATTTTTTCCAAAATTCAAAGTTGTAAGTCGCGTTACAAGCCTTATGATGGAACAAAACTCCGTGACATAGATATTTGGTATATAAAGTTTGGATGTAAATTCTACACATTTCCTACATAAGTTGAACAAAAAAATTTATAGATGAAGAAGTGTCAATGGCAGTATCCGCGCACAACGCTTGGTCTATATTCGCCCCATGCCGACTTCTCAACAACTCCACTTGTCTTCTCTATCAATGCTTTTCAAACATCAAACAATTGTCACAGCCATGTCTGCTTTGTCAACACTTTCCAGAGAATCTTCACTGTACTCTAATAAATTAATTGTCATACTAAAAAATCTTGATCAGGTATTTATGTAGAATCGACCAAAAAAAAAATAAAAACATCATTGAGAGTTTTTATGAACACCAATCCATCTCCATGGAGTGTATGGCTATTAGCTATTGCAACTGCTGAGTCAAAATATGAACGACTCATTCTTAAAAAATAGTTGATGTCAAACAAAATAGGGATGCATAAAGAATCACTAGGGAAAGCTTGCACACCACCCCTCATAATTTTGAACTAGGTGGACATAGATGATAACAATAGATGTCACAAATGATGGCAAAAGTATGGACATACTAGTTTGACAATGAGTATCACAAATGATCCCCACAATTTTGAACTAGGTGGACATAGTTGATGACAATGGGTATCACAAATGATGGCAAAAATATGGACATACTAGTTTGATAAGGATTATCACAAATGATGGTAAAAGTATGGACATAACACTCCAAAGTTGCTAGTCCAAAGCTTGCAAAACAATGTTGGTCATGCAGGTAAATGCCCTATGACAAGAAGAATATTTGCACAAGTGAGTGCTATAAATACAAGGATCGCCACTACATGGGCTTTTAATGTTGTGATAGAGAAAAACTGAATGCAAAGCAAAATATATAATATGGCTCATTGGATTTGGAAGAGAAGCCTTGGAGAATTAAATGTATTTTATATACATAAGAGTTATATTTTAACCTTCACATTTTTGGTGTAATTCAATTAATTTATTAAATTGGGAACAATATGTTGTTATCATATGTTTATATAGAGTAGGATATGTTAAAGAAATGGTGTAATTCAATTAATTTATTAAATTGGGAACAATATGTTGTTATCATATGTTTATATAGAGTAGGATATGTTAAAGAAATGTTCATTTGATTGATAATATGTTTATAGTATTTTAACTTTCTCTTATTTAAATTTCATAAAGTTGTAAGAGTTAATATTAATGATTTTATAAATTTTATTGTCTTATTTTATGTTCCAATAATTAATTAAGTTTCAAAATATTTAACTTAACTTATGTTTAGTCTTTAGTAGCCACTGCTAATACTAGAAGTAAGAGTCTATCGTTTTTCATTTTGATAAATTTATGTTTACATTCTAAATATCTAATTATAGATTTAGCTCCTATGAAAGTACATCAAACTTTGATTGAGAGAATAGGGTAAGGACTCTTGCATTTTTATTTATTTAAAATTATAGGTTATGAAACATTCCTAGATTATTTGATTCTATTCCTAGTCTCACTAGAAATGTTGCACACCCACACTTCACATTTACATAAAATAATTAGTATAATTGAAGTGTTATTTTTTTTCTTATCCTAGTATGAGCATTTTCATATATGTTTTTAAGACCATATTAAGCTATTGAACCACCAAATATTATTTTCTCTACATTGTAGTTCCAACTTAATGGAAATTGAGATTGATGCCTAAGTATTTGTAAGAATTCATCTCTTCAAAGGTGTTATCACCATACAAACTTAGAGGATAGATTCTCTTATTATCTTGGTTTTCTCAATATTAATAGTAAATGTTTTATCAATATTAATAGTAAGTTCATAATTATTGTAGAAAATTGAGTTGCTTGTGAAGATTATCAATAGATAAAAACAATATCCTCAATGTATCAGAGAAGGATAAAAACAAGTCCAACCATGTTAATACCAACACACCTCTCTTCTAAACATTGTTCAATTTTACATATATAGATGATAAAAATGGTGCAAGAAAGGGTACATTCTTTCTTAACGACAATATTACAATTATTGTATTTTGACTATCTACAAAGCTTAGAAGGAACACATTTCTTCCATCATTTTCCATATCTTAGCTCTAGGCACAATGTCAAATGTGTTTGTAAAATCAACAAAATAACAAAATAGAACTCCCTTTTTGTTTCTACAATCTTCAATAATAACTCTAAAGGTGACAAGGTAATTAATTGTAACTAATTCCTTGAACCAACTTATTCTTTATTCAATTTATTATTGTGCTCAATCCATTAAATGCTTTTGCTTTCAAGAATCAAGCCACATAACTTTTGTAAAAGGGGGATAATCACCATAATCATAATTGGTGAGGTCATGTTGGTTTCCAATTTTGAAAATACAAACAATTAGATTTTCAGTCCATATTTTAGGGAAGCCTTGCCTCACATATTGATTGAAAATATGTTTTATGAGGAAAAAAGAAGAAAATCCTATTTTTAAGATCTCAACTTGTTATCCTTGAATTGTCTTTAGTTTTGTCATTTGTGTATTTTTTATTCTAAGTTGAGAAAACCTAGTAGTAGGATTTCTAGGGTTTTATGTTATTATTTCGTATTTATTTAGATTTTCTATAGATGATATTATCTCAAAATATTTTTGGTTTTCTTTTACATTAATTTAATAATCTCTCTTTAATTTACTTACAATGATTCAAAATTTTTTAATTTTTTATTAAGATCTTGTAATACATTTTTTTTGTTAGCTAAATACCCTGACTTGCGGGATTGGCCTATGGCTGAGATGCCACGACCCAGGGGAATCTAAGCCGTCAAAATCACCTGGCGATCGCACCTGCCTGGACTGCACCAACCCTTAACATGGTTGGATTTGAGGTGTCCCCAGAGGTTTCGAACCAATGACTTCACTTACAGAGTGCCTTAACAATGCACTCCCTCACCGACTTCTCTACACCAAGGGGACTTTAGAATTTGAAGGGCATGGGGGTGGGATTTGATCCACTTATGTGTGCACGGGTCACTATACCATTTATTATAGCATCTCTGGGTGCAACCACACGTTTGACCACTACCTCAAGTTGCCCCCATGGCTCCAAGAAAATCCCTCACGAGAATTGAACCTTGCCCAACAGTGGAAAACTCCTCTCTTTCCACCACTGGATCCAACCCCTTTGGGAAAGAGCTTGTAATATTTAATCTTACTCACTCTATTAAATTCACTATAGGAACTTGCAATATTTATTCTTACAATTTTACATGATAAGTCACACCACGAGTTTGAGAAATGTTGTTTCCATGTGTTATGCAATTGTATCAATTTTCATATAATAATTAAACAAATCTTCTAAATCTTTGAGAAAATGAGAAACTTTTCTTTGGCCAAAGAGAACTTGTTTTTCCTTATTAGGCACAATAGTTTCATTAAGGGCCCTATTTATATTTGAAGTTTGCACGATGAAACTGTGATAGAGTTTTGTGGGTTGTCCTCATCTATCTCAATATTATTAATTTTATTCACAAAATGAATAAAGAATATTCCATAACCAATCATTGAGAAACAATTATTGCTCCTAGAGGAACACTATACAACTTATAAGGGTCTCCCACAAAACCCACCCAGTGTACACGCTGCTTGGGCAGATTCAACGGTGGGTGAGCAAATAACACAAGAAAGGGAGTGATCGGTTGGGCGAACAAATAAATTTAGGTGTGGGTAGGAGCATCTTAGGCACATGATGGTGATGTGCCACACCAAGGGGGAACATACCTTACTTACTTATAATGATTGACATAGACTTGGGTTATGTTTGGGAAAGGGCAAGGTGACTTGGGAGCATGCCCAATGAATGGACTTGTCTACCTTCGACAACACAGGTGTGTCAGAGAGTTTGGATGAAATCTTTGGCACACTCATGAGAATTCACAACGATTGACATGAAGAGCACATAAGGCCAAGGGCGCGCACCCGAGGATGGAGTGCGATGATCCAATAGACGAATTATTATGGGCGTGCGGACTTGGGATGTGTGCACTGGATCCACAGAAGGGTGTGATGAGTTGGTTGAGTGTGGGTTCATGAAGGGGTGCGACACCCCCAAGAGACACAATGTTTCACACAAGTGGCCCTTAGAGATCCTATAAGAGAAAGGGCACACAACCAAGAGGAGGCATAGAGAATTTTGGAAAGAGATTTGGGAGAGCAAGTATGAGGTAAGTTTGCGATAAAAAATAGAGGCAGAGTTCTCAAGTTTAAAGACAACTAACCAAGAGTTGGATGTTTTGGAAGGTTTTGAGGAAGTATGAAAATGAAGGTCTATGGAGGCATGTGTGAGGCAGAACCAAAATATGTGTTAGCTTGGTGAAAGTTTGTGGAAACAAAATGAAAACAAGTCTGTGGTTGTGGGCACATTTTAGGTGCACCGTAGGAATTTGTGAATACGGTTGCGACATAGAGTCTTGTGGTGACAAATCTGTTCTTGAGCGTCTTGGTGAGGCGAGGCGAGTCGTTTGAATTTTCCCTGCTGTAAACCAAACCAGTAGTGCTCGTTTGCAATTGTTTCTCAATAAAAAAGACTTAGCTGAGTGTTAGGCACAATTTGTGTCGCCCGAACTATTTATGTGTTTGTCTTCATTTTTTTTCCACAATTGTTCTCTTAAATGATCATGTTCATAGATGAATGCTTAAATAAGACTAAGTGTTAAACTGTGTTAACAATTATCTAAGTAAGCAAGAGTTGCACTAGAGTAGGAGTGTGACTCACCGATATCCCATAATGGACTATGGGTATGCTCTAGGTGAATATGCGTAGTCTGGCTGAAGTATTCTTAGTGTGCCAAGAAACCAAGGGAGAACCATAGCAACGTTGCACACCCTCAAGAGGTGAACAATCACAAGATCTGTTCAAGCATCCTGTGGGGTCATGACAGGTGGTATTAGAGTAGACTTGAAAGATAGTTTGGTGAGATCCTCACCATGTTGTCTGTAAGGTAGCTAGAGAGGTAGTGGAGGGGCCCAGAGGGCCCATAGTGATAATAGTGGAGGTCATTCAATATAAGGTGGACTAGGTCCACTGTATTATTAAATAAGGCCCACTATGGTAGTTAGATATAACAAATGGGTAATTATATATAATTAATGTAAGAGGGCTTCTTAGAAGGTTCTAATTCTAGAAGATTCCTCCTCTAGAATGTTCTTAGGTGATGGTAGCACTATATAAAGGAGTTCAAACAATGTAATGAGACATGAAGAGAGTTATTGTATTTGGAGCGGTAGCTCAATAGGAGGATGCCCCCTCGAAGAGGCAAGTGAACATGAGAGGATCCCTTCCATAATAGGATCCATTGTACGGTGTTGCCCTGCCTCAAGGGTTTGATGGTAATAAAGGAGATTTTTCTATATTGTTCTTCTATATCTGTTATGGTGCTTTTGTATTCAGGTATTTGGTACTTAACAAGTGGTATCAAAGAAATTTTCTTGGGCAGACATTGTGGGTCACCTTTGTGACATGTGGTATCAAAGAGAACATGTCTCTTAACCACTACTGCATTTGGAACAATTGTGGGGAAGAGGGCACACTTTTTTGGTGAAGTAGTCTTGGTGTAGGCTTGGTGACAGTTTGACGGATCAACCCATCATAGAGATAACTTGAGAATAGATTGGGTGGGTTGTGACAAGGGAAATTTGCAAATGAAACTCATGACTTTTGGATAGAACTGAGCACTCTCCTTGAGCACAAGTTCAGATTTATGAGGGGGAACGAAACACTTGGGTAATGTAGAACGCAGGACTATCACAAGCCTAACCGCATAAGTAATTGCAAAATTTTGAGGAATTCTTGAGACAAACTCTTGGGTGCCTTGGATGAACCCTCCATAGGTAAAGTGAAGATACTTGGAGAGACATCCATGGCCGACTGTAACAACACCGAGAGGGATCCCAATAACAAAAAAATGAAGGATCAGATCACTACCATAGAGAAAACCATCGAGCATATGACAAACACAATGTGCCAACATGGTGAGAATGTCGATAAAATTGATTCTAAGATGAGAAAGATGAAGCATGGGTTTAACCAAGATGTTCAGGAGTTCCAGTCAATTGTATATCTGATGACTGACACCTTGATGAATGAAATTCAGGGTAGACTTAAGGCATTGAAGGAAGCACTTGCCAAAGTAAATCAAAAGTTGAGATACCAAGATGACACCATCGAACTATTGAAACAAGATTTGGCTAACAGATAGAGCTATGTTGTCATGCCAATGAGGATCAAGATAAAGGAACCCGAGCCATATGATGGAACTTGCAACACTAAGTTGTTTGACAACTTCTATTGGGATATTGATAAGTACTTGGAGCAATTAAAGGGAAGTTCGAATGAAGCCAAGGTGAATGTTGCAACGATGTTCTTGACATGAACCATTAACATTTGGTGGAGGAACCAAGTGGAAGAGTTGGAAGTTGGGAGAACCATTGATAAGATAAAAAAATAGGCATAGATGAAGGCAGCCTTGAAGACACAATTTGGTCCAAGAAACCAAGCATGGATCACAAGGAATCAGTTGTTGGCTCTCAAGCACTCTGGTAAGATCCAATCCTACATCAAGGAGTTCACATAGCTCATGTTGGAGATCAAAGATATGTTGGAAGAATAAAAAAATTTCCACTTCATGAATGGTCTGCAATCGTGGGCGCAGAGTGAGCTCCGACGCCAGAACATGCAAACTATTGCAACAATGATCACCACAATAGACAAACTGCTGGAATTTCGGGGTGAACCAAAGATAGGTCCTAGGAACAATGAGGATTCCCAAGGAGAGAAGAAACAATAAGGGAAAGGGAAAAATAATGACAAAGGAAATACAAAGTCATCCAAGGGAAGCAAAGACAATGCCAAGAAAACAAATGCACTAAAAGAGAAGAATTCGATTTCATGTTGGATTTGTGCCAAGGAACACTAGGAACATAGTTACCAACTTAACAAGAACTCTACAGAGTTCTCATTTTTTGGGGGGTCCAATTTTTTACCATGTTTTTAAAAACGATGCTACCAGTAGCACCCCCCTTCGTTTTTAGGTGGTTTTTCGATATTTAAATTTTCCGATCCACAATGTTTCCACATTATTTTTTAAATGCTTATTTTTCATATGTTTTAAAAAATTTCTATTTTTTTTTTAATTCAACGGTGTTTTTAGTCATTTTTTCATGCTTCTTTCAATATTAAAAATAATTTTTACCATTTACTTTTTTGAAGTTACGATTTTTCATATAATTTTGTCTCAATTAATTTATTGTTCCATACTTTTTAAATCTAGTGGAAACCATCATTTTTAACACATTATTTACCTTTACTTCAATACATCTAAAAAAAATGTAGTTAAATAACACTATTTTTGAATATTTAGCAAAAAAATACACATTTTATAGCCATATATAATAAAAAAACCTATACATTTTGGTACATATTCCTAAAGTAAAAAATTTATAAAAAAATGATCATTTTCTTTCATATTTTTATACACTTGAAGTAAAAAATGACAATATTATAAAATTTTCCAATATATAGTGATTCACATACAAATAAAATGAAAAAGAAAACAATAAAAATATTCATCACAAAACAACAATAGATACATCTTTATTCTTATTTTAAATCTGAAAGTCAAAACATTACAGTTATAACTCATCACAAATTTGTAAAATTGGACATCGTCTTCAAGGGCATCTTAAAACTAATCAACAATATCATATATCACAAATTCATCATCCTCAACAGACACATTATCATGTTCTTTGACGTCATTTTATACTTCCATTGTGTCATCTTGTTCTTCCATTGGCTCTTTGATATCCACAAGTTATCCAAAGTGATCCTTTCCAATCATTCCTCCCAATGGTACTTGAGGTTCCTTTGACAAATTTTCCACCTTTGATTCATTAAAATCTCCTTTTCTCAAGCCAAATTATTGCATTTCATCTCGAAGAGTTGGAATAACATTAATTTTTTGTTGAATAAAACTGCACTACATTGGGCCACTTTCAATGGCTATGCAATTCGTTCCTTTCTGTAAGAAACATGCTAATATTGTACCTAATCACCAAATACAAAATAAATAATGAAGTTATATATTGTAAAAGGACATAAATTAAAAATAATATAAGACTGAAGTATGATTTCATAAATATTATATCATAATTCTTACCTGAACCTGAGAACAAATCCAAAACCCAATCTCCTTCATTTGAAAATGTATCTATAAGATAATTAATTAATTCTTGAGGTTTTTGATAAATGTTAACCATCTATCCTTTCAAATATTTTCCCTCATATGTTAGCTTTCTAACCACAACATTGTATACCAATATACTACTAGGAGTCTCTCCATCCTTTGCATTGCCAATAATAGAATTATAAGAATCATCTTTTTTCCACGTTGCAAGATGTATACACTCAAAATCACGTTTAAATGATTCTCTATTGGAGATCTGAATATTAGGCTTGTGTCTGTAACATAAACAAGTGCAAATTCAATTAACTTGTGAATTAATAAAATTGTTAAATTCTAGTCTTAATTACTAAACATACATTTTCAATATCTTACCAAATAAAATGCATCCTTGTCTTTTCTTTCCCCTTGAATCTTTATTATACTAATCCTTGTTGTGTGTTTGAATCAAATACTAGAAATCTCCAAAATGGCGACGTTGTAACTTCCGTAAATCCCATAACCACTTTATTGAAAGCTTGGTAAGTATAAGGCTCAATATCATATCCAATGTTTTGGATATTATAACCATGAGGGATATCCATAATAACTAGGGAGTATTCATTTTTAGGAAAAATGTTTACAAGTTGTTCAAAATCACCTAATATCACTTTATATTGAACGGTGTCGAGCCCATTCCAAATGTAGTGATCAAGGGTGTCATCAAGTTGAACATTTTGAACATGTCTCCTTATTTCTCTTTTAAACTTGACTTTTTTGAATAAAACTTTTGAAAGTTTCAGGTACTCCATCCACATTCTTCTTTGACATCTTTAATGAAACAAACAAACATATAGTTATATATCTATAACAATTAAAATAGAAATAAATTAACTTACAAACAAATAATATAAATGTAATAAATTAACATACATTTTTGAATGCAACAAAAAATTATTTCAATACTGTTGAAGATCTTGAATCTGTATAGTTGAGTTTAACATCATCCTAACTTTCTTCATTCAACATATTGACCATTTCCTCTTGTATTCTCATATACACCTTGTGACTAAATAAAAAAAAATAATGTTATAATGATATATATATATATATATATATATATATATAACAAAATACTTAGAGTTCATTGATATGTTAAACTAAAAAAATTAATTTTCTTGTCCTAACATAAATAAAAATAACTCAACAAACTTACTTTTTAAAGTCATCACACATTTCTTCCATTGACAATTCTCTTGACCTAACACGTGGTAATATAGTTATGATAAGTTTATCATCCTTCACTCCTTGTATTGATCTCCAAGATGTTATAGTCATATCATCTAGAAGATTTTTTATGTCATGACCTGTCTTACTTGTGCCACATATCAATGGTTTAACCTTCTTAACTCTCTAATTTTTTTTACTAATATTTTTCCATAGGGTGAAGATATCATCTATCAAATCTCATACTTGTCCATTTCTAAATCCCAATTTAAAATAGCTATGCACAACTATAAATATATCACTTCCTTTGCGATTTTTTTTATTTTGTATTTTCATCATCAAGTGGGAATCCTATTTCCATACAACATTGCTTCTAAAACTTGACATCAACATTTGATCTCTCCCCACGACACATTACATAAAACTCAATATGGATAAATCTCACCCTTTGAATGAAAATTCATAGAAATTCTCTAATCATTGTCTGTGTTATGATCCCATGCCAATAAATTTGCTTCTGAATCTTTTAAACAAACATAAATTATGCATTTCATTGTCTCAAAAAGAGGGTTATTGGAATATTCTTGCATCAATTCTCTTCTAGCCTCTGCAGAATGATTTCCTCCAATCACATAATATTTGTAGTCAAAACATTTTGATCTATCAAATTCTTCCCTCATAGGAACTTCCATTGGGTCACCAAGAACCAGGTAGTCAACCACATGTGCATATGGATTGTACCTAATCAATGCTTTCAAATTGTAAATATGCAAGTGATGTGGTTTTCTAATTTGATATTTTTCTTTCCTTTCTATGGGTTTATAAAGTTGTTTCACATTCAACTAAAATGTGTGGACATACTTAACTAAGTTCGCCATCCTCATTCTATTTCGAATGGAATTTTGTGTTGTTTTCATAATAACATCCTCTAGATCAACACCTGGTGTTATTATTTCTTTGCTACCTTTAGGACTTTCACTATAATACTATGAGCTAACGATCGCTTCTTGAACATCATCACCATTTGTTTTCTTCCTCTTATGATTTAAATGTGTTTCATCTAAATCAATGATTTATTCATAATCAATAGGAATGGACTCATCATCAACCATCTCTCTTTTGTGTTTATCTTGTTTATTATTTTTGCGAGAATGAGTGAAAAACTCATTGGGACTAATCTCAACAAAATCTTCATTTAGAGTTTCCTCATTTTCAAATGTAACCCTTTTAGGATTTATAGAATGGGGATTTTTCTTTCTTCTTTCATGTTCTTCTCTGTCTACTCTTGCAGGTTCAACCTTCGTTGCTTTATGTTTATTTTTCCTTCCTTCTTGTGTCTTTTCAATATGAAAAACATTGATGACATCCATGATATTATTCTCTATAGAGTAAATCCCCACTAACATATGTGCAAGTAGTTCAACAAAATCATGTAAAAATAAAATATAACATTTTCATGTTAAATAAAATTAAAACATTACCAAGATACTAAAAATAATAAATTAGACAAAAATAAAAATAAAAAAACTTACATTGTCTTTCTCAATTTCATCAACAATGGATGCACATAATTTTGAAAAACATTCATTCTTGTTATAATTGCACAATTTGAAACAATATCTAAACTTGATATAAGTTCTTCTTTGTTTGAAAAGTGCATAAACAATATTTGTGGCTAGCACCAAACATATATCTAGTAACAAGCCAAGTTCCTGATAATTTCCTTGCACATGTTCTAATTCGACACAATACAAATATATATGATCTCCATTGTTTCCTTTCTTGTATTTAACAAACCAAGAATATTCCAATTTGTTTTCACCTTCCACATATTTTTACTCTCTAATATTCTTCATTGCCCTTGATAGCTTAGGTGTTATGCTATCATTTTGTTGCCTAGCATTCATGGAGGTTCCAGTTGCAATTTTGGATGCCATTTTTCACAAATATTCACAAATAATCTCTTTCGTGCCATTTTTCCTATAAGATAAAAAAACAAAATCAGGACATTTACATTATAATAAACTAAAAAAAAGACATTGAATATAAAAACTAATTTAAAAATAAAAATAAAATTTTTTGACCTATATTTAAATATTTTTGACCCATGGAGTTATTAGGCTTATGTCGGGACCGTGCCTTGGTCGTGGGGGCTGGGGCGATGTTGGGCATCACCCCAGCCCCCCACGACCAAGACCCAGGAAATTGTGAGTAACCACGATGGGCCAAAACTAAAACAAAATAAGTAAAAACCAATAAAAAAAATAGTAAATGTTGCTAGCCTAAATCAATGTAGTACACACTAAATGCAGTGACCTTGAGGTTCATCATCCTCTTCATATGTTTCTTGCTCCTCCTAGGAGGTTCGAACCTCCTAACCTAACCTAGGCTACCCCTACATACCTCATCCTACCCTAAACCTAGCCTACATCCTAAGCCTAGAATTCCTAGACTCTTAGTGGCCTAACACAAGACATCTAGACCTAATCTCTATAACTCCCTAAAGCTACTAAATTGACACTCAATTTAGGACTGACATAACTATTATGAAGAAAGTCCCACCATTTTAATGCTAGATATAGATTCACTCTGACACAGTCCCCCATTCTTGGAAGTTTTGGGGCGATTAATATATCATTTGATTTATTGCAATGTCTAGAACAACATACCATTGTAACTGTGTTTGGTTGTCTCCAAAATTACTCTTTATTTTTCATCTAGGGCATTAACTCACTAAAGTCAATAACTTGGATCATGTTCCTTCTAACTAGATTTAGATACTAAGTTCCATATAAGTATACCTTTCAATTGTTGTTGTCACCATGTTTGTGTGGGTTTGTTCTTTTGGTCACTTGTTTATTAAATATTTCCTTGAGCTAATGATATAGTTGAGCCTGTGCCAAACACACAATTGTAGTTATGTTCCCTATAGTTAAGTGCAACTTATAATTATTTATCATAAATAAGGAAATGATCTTTTTCTTAAATTTGGATTTGAGTCCTAGTTGGTGCCATAATTTAGATTTATGTGTTGTGTGGTGATTAATTGTAGCAATGAGAAGAACTTCTTATCATTCAATTGAGTTAAATAATGAGGTGTGTATTGTCTTTGTCCAGACTGTGAATAGGATATTTAAAAAAATCCAGTATCAAGGTTCCTATTCCATTCCACATGCCCTGTGAGTGGAAGGAATGCCCTTTTTAATACCAGAACCCCTTGTCCATCTGATGAATGTGTTGTTTTTTAAACCAATTCTCTCCAAGGTGATATTGTTTGCGTATTATTTCACTGTCTATGTCTACCTTTGGTGTCATTGCCTATGTTATCCACTTTTGTTGTAATTTTAGGGTAAGTATAAATACAATTATATTTTGAGGATGATTCATCTTTGCATCCATGAATTGGATATCTACATTTGCAATCTTTGAGTGTGAAAATTATTCCACTTTGTTTTACTGAATGGTGGGTGTGTCATGTTCAACACTGCTGGTCCCTTCTCCGTTATGTTAAAACAGAAGACCTAGTTTCCTTTTGTTTGTGTATATAATATATACACCCTTTGTGTCAACACTTCATTTATGTCCTCTACTACCGACACTCTTGCATTTCTCTCTCTACCTTCTTTTGGTATCCATAATAGACTTTGGACTTTGGAAACTATCCTTATTTTAGTATTACGTGTGATTTGACCATATTTTAATTATGTGGATTTATGAAGTTGATTTCACTGGTGTGTCCATATTTGGTTTTCAAGTTATGGGAACCATGATTCTTGATTTTATTTGGAAAGCTCATGTTGCAAAATTTTAGCATATCATAGAAAGTAGATCATTCACAATAGTTCACTACTTGATTGTAATTTTCCATATGGCAGTTGGTCCTCCAAGAATTGGGAATGATCACTATATTTTGATATTCATCCTTTCTTTGAAAAGGACCTTTGCATTTCTCCACTACAAGTTTCATTGGCATTCAAAAGGGCATTGGTTCTCATTTATTATGCCTTTATCTTTTCCATAGTCAAGAGAGATAGGTCATCTATTATTATTCCTATTATAAATGTCATCGTCACTGCAAGGATGAAGTTAATGATACTAACCTTCAATAGAAGGACTATCAAGGCCTACTAACAAAACAATTTTACCCTACAAATCATTTATAGAAAAACATGAAAATTTCCATGGCCTTGCACTCTAGTTTCAACGCTTCCAGTAGTTGGTGGATGGGTAGTATTTGACCTCTAAGCCTATTGACAATATGGATGCTCCATTTTTTGGTCCTCATTGAGTGACATATTTGTTATTGGGAGCGAACCCATTGAAGACTTATAAATGTACTCGTGCCTATAGAATGACAACCCAGGTGACTGCTCATGCTCCATCTTCTTTACATGTCGTTGTAGCTTCTAAATTTCATCTTCTTGTTCCCTGGATTTTTCTCTTAGGCATTGATTTTCCACATCTAACAAGAATTCCTTCGATTTAATAGTGCCCAACTACTCCGTAAGGGAGGTCAACTGCTGTGAAAGCTCCTCCACCCAATTCTCTAGATTCACCTTCCACAATTTGAGGCTCGATAGTAAATCCCCTAGCATGGATTGAGACTCATCATAATGGTGCTTACATCTAGAAATGACAAGGTAAATTGGATCACCGGTATTGACCATTAGGGGGTTGACTCCAGTGCCAGCTCCCAAGTACATAATGAAAGTATGCTTTTGTAGCTTGCTAGTCTGGGCTTATTCTTGTGTGAATGGAATATTTAAAAAAAAAAAAACCCAACATTCGTCTCTTTAGTGACGAACAGGTTCATCACTTGAATAGCGATTCCGTAGCAAAGTATGTAACTTTTTTGCTCTAGAGACCATGGATGATTTTAGGGGCTAAATTTCGCTCATGGGCTAATTTTCCATGGTTTTTCCAAAAATGAGTTTCGCTATTTTAAAAATTATTCGCCCAAATTCTATAGGATAAAATTATTTTACCTTAAAAATCGCCAAAATTTTATAAAAACTATATCAAATCCTTACAAATTTGAATATTTTTACAAAAATATCGCCAAACATTTATAGTTGCCATATGAAGGATTAGTAAGATTCACCAAGGTTTCTATGTTTTAAAATAAATTTCCATCCTTAAAATCATCCATGCTAGAGACTACCTGTTCATCTTTCGTTTGACCTTTTTAGCTTCAGGGTTGGTCGGTTTAGCGACTAATCTTCGTCGTTCTATCGACTAACCATGGTTTATTGACTAAGTTTTCTAGGGTTGTATTGGTTGCTCTTGCAACTAATATTAGTCGTTATACCGACTAACATTCATCGCTAAACCAACTAATTATGGTCGCTAGAGTGACCAAGGTTATGTTTTCCTTAGAGATGCTAGCAAGGCTTGTGACTAAAGACTGTCAAACAATTTCCAAATTGACATATCAAATCTCAATAACAAAAAATTGAAAAATAGTAAGTAGAAAGCTAACAAAATTCTTCACAAGTTCTGTTTTTACAGCAAAGTAAAATTATAAACAAAAAATATATTTTTGTTTACCAGAAGTTGACGAACCTGTTAAAATTAAAAACAATTGTCATAAAACAAGCAAAAGTGTTACCCATCTTTATGATTTTATCCTTAACACAGAGAATGAAAGGAATCTTGTGTCAGTGGAACGAAGGTTTGCTAATTTTTAATATATATGTGGATATTTGGCTAAGACAGTGGATGGCTTGGTTTATTTATATTTGGAGGTCAACAAGTGGCGATGGACATTAGAGGAAGTCATAAAGAGGAAGAGGAAAAAGCAATTCGTTGAACAAGAGAATAAGCCATTCGTAAACCAAGAGGACGTGAGGGAGACAAAACAACCTTGGTGGAAGAGAACCAAGGAAGGATTCGATTCCTCCTCTAGCAAACTTGGACATGGTGTATTTATGTATAACCCAGAACTAGAACGACTCATGGAAGAGTGTGAAGGAAAGATCAGTTCAAGTGTACCGCTGCTCATGTACATGACACATAAGTATTGTGAGACTTCACTGATGATGTTGGGATAGATTGGAGATGAGGGAGATGACCCAACCAACTAGACCCCTTCACCTTCCAACTAGATGTAGCACATTGGCTTGCTATCTCAATGGGAGGAAACGAGGCCAATGGGGTGCCTTGAGGATGTGCCTTGGTGAAAATTGCTGAGAATGTAGTGGGTGACTTAACATATTGGAGGGAATGAAGAGTTTCAGACTTGACGAGTTTGTAGACATAAATGAATTCTTAAACATGTATATGTGATTTATTGAGACCTAGGTGCGACGATTGGATTAGCTACCCAATAAACTGAAGTCACAAGGGGATCCAACACACAAAAGCATGGGTAGACATACCAAAGTATGGAATTCGATGGATGTTGTTGAGGATGGAAACAACTTGGAGTGGGGGAGGATGTAAGAGTATCCCATGACACCAGCTAAGCACACACACTCCTTAGGAAGATTCGGCGATGGATAGATGAAAAGCACAAGGAAGGGAGTGATCGATTGGGATAACAAAGACATTTGGGTGCGGGAAGGAGCACCTTGGGCACACCATGGTGACATGCGACACCAAGAGGTCACACACCTTACTTTCCTAGAAAAATTGACAGAGACTTGGGTTTCATTTGGGAAAGGGCAAGGTGATTTGGAAGTATTCCGAAGGAATGAAATTGTCTTCCTTTGGAAACATGGGCTCATTGGAGAGGTTGGACGACCTCGTCAATACACTCACAAGAATTCATGACGATTGAAATGAAGATAACATAAGGAAAAGGGTGTGTGCCCAAGGATGGCCCGTGCCAATCCAAGAGATGGACAATTGATGTGTTTGGGGGGTTTGGATCGACACACCGGGTCCACGGAGGGCACAATGAGTTGGTTGAGTGTGGGTTCGCAAAGGGGTGTGACACGCCCAAGAGACACAATGTTTCCCACAAGTTACACTTGGAGATCCTATAAGAGAACGGGTGAACAACCAAGAGGAGGCATAGAGCATTTTGGAAAGAGATTTGGTAGAGAAATTTGTTGATCTTTCGGTAGCATCAGATAGGTACTTCCACATAGGCATGTGTTTTTCATGTGGAAGTAGTAAAAAATATTCTAGTCTTGAGTTTACTTTAGTTATAAGGAATTGATTAAAGTAAAATTGTATTTATTAGTGAATCGAGTTATTTAATGACATGCTTAGCATGAAACATGTAATCTAAATCTTAAGTGGGTGTGAGAAGTAATCCCAACCGTAGATCACTTTGAAGATTAGAAATAGATTGTAACTCATGATTATAAAAGCAAGGTTGGGGTATAGGAGAAGTCACTTGGTGAGAGACCAAGGTAGGGACTTGTGTGAGATACACTTGTAAGATACTTGGTGAGAGACCAAGGTAGGGACTTGTGTGAGATACACTTGTGAGAGACTTGGTGAGAGACCAAGGTTGAGGATGAAAAATAAGGATTTTTTCTAGAAATGAGTGTAGGAGCAAAGAAGGAATTTTTCTTACACTAGAGTGATGAGATCTCACTGGTTGGGTGAAGAGAGTTGATCCAAGTATTGATGAGAGGGTTGAATAAAAAAGGACCATGATTCAATATCTTGGATAGGTGGAGAAGAAATTTCATCTAGAGGTCATACGGGTCAAGGAGGACAGAGAGAAAAAGTAGCCACAGGTGGGTTTCAGAGGAAAGAATCCACGGGGAAGAGCAGAGTCGTACATAGGTTTCCATATGGGCTTTACGTACGCATGAACATGTCTCAGAGAAGACAATCATCGAAATCCTTGGGTCAGAGAAGGGAAAGTCGTGGACATTCGTGGGCCAAAGAAGGGAAAGTCATAGATGCATTGGGAAACATGTTGGTACAAGGCCTTACAAAATCCCCAGAGTTTCCAGGTTTGTCTACAGTGTATAATTCTCTCAGTGGGACATTATCCCTATTACAAGAGCCTCAATTTGACCTTAATAAAAGAATCATTGGAATCTTGGGCACAACATGGTGACATGTGACACCAAGGGGTCACACACCTTACTTTCCTAGAAAAATTGACAGAGACTTGGGTTGCATTTTGGAAAGGGCGAGGCGACTTGGGAGTATTCCCAAGAAATGGAATTGTCTTCCTTTGGAAACATGGGCTCGTTGGAGAGGTTGGGCAATCTCGTCAATACAATCACAAGAATTCACGATGATCGACATGAAGAGAACAAAAGGAAAAGGGTGTGTGCCCAAGGATGGGGCGTGTTGATCCAAGAGACAAACAATTGATGTGTGCGGAGGGTTTGGATCGACACATCAGGTCCACAGAGGGCACAACGAGTTGGTTGAATGTGGTTTCACAAAGGGTTGTGACACACTGTTACACATTATTTTCGTCATCCCTATGATCGTTAATGATGTAAACCTATCTATTACCTTTAGAGGAGTCACAGTGGCCCGAGTTCCTGAAGAGAGAAGGAAGAAGAACTTTTCCTGAGGAAAAAAAGTTACATTTTCCTATGT
>SNQJ01S0088108.1:13630-46721 GCA_010110895.2 Picea sitchensis | reverse complement strand
TTCTTTTTCATTATATCGAATTTCACCATTCGCCATACAATATATACAATGTTTTTAGGTATTCCGTAGATACCAAAACCCTAATCCCTTAATCCGTGATTAATTTACAAATCAGCTAAAAATAGCAAAATCCGCTAAAAATAGCAAAAACCGCCCCAAAAACCGCCGCAAAAACGCAGTCGTCATATCTGACGCACCCACACACACACACATGCAAAGAATATAACACATACCCAACACTTTTTCCAAAAACCTGGTCTCGATTGCGGCCCACCCTCAACTTCTTAAGCCCCAAGCACCTTCTATCTTTGCAATGCGAGGTGACCGTCACTCTCACAGTCTTGACAGTGCTTCTGAATTGATGGTTGAGATCCATCCCTTTTCAAACCTGTAGATCAGATCTTATCCCTTTTCAAATCAACGGTCATGATCTGCTTCCCCAATTCAGGTTTCACAGGTTTCAAATCTCAAACCTTACTTTCTACACAATGCTTACACTCGGAGTTCATGATCTAGTGACGCATGTCTCCCGAATATCAATGGCTATGAACCACTCTGGATATTTGGGCTTTGGGGATTTCGAGTTTTCATTCTTCGCCTTCTCCCGTAGTTCTTTCACTCGGAGTTCATGGATCTCTATCTTGTTTCCTTCTGAATCGGACAGTTACGATTCACTTCGGCGATTCAGGCTTCGGGAGTCTCACTCTTGAATGCTCGCCTTATCCCGGAGTGTTTTCGTCAGAGTGTTAGATCTGTTGACATGCAAACCTCCACTGACTGATGACTGAAAGTCTCATCGGCCCTTTGACAACTTCACTTCCTTTTTGTTTACAAACACCCAAAGTGTTTTTCCTCAACAATTATGGATCTTGCACCACCTATCCCCCTTGACGATGGATAGTTCCTAGTCTCTTCAGGACTTCATAGCTTTGACAATCCGTTCTAATCCGTGCTTCAATAAACTTAAATCTCACATGTCTTGCCCAGATCCAACGATCTAGAACTCTCTCTTCTCCCTCCTGGACGGATCTTAGATAATGATTCAGAATCTTCAGAATCTTCCTACTTTTAAAACTTTTCCTGCTATCTCTCCTAATATTTCTCGTCTTTTTCTCTCTTGACTTATTAAAGATTCACTTTGACACTTATTCGAGTTTGGATCTGTGCACTCCTTGCAACATATTCTTACACAAGGATTGAATTCTTGGGAGAGACTGTGCACACCATGCAATAGTAACTTTGCACACCTTGCAACGGGAAAGTTTTTCACTATCTCTTTTGAGCTTCAGAATTGAAACAGATTCTATCAACACACTCATTGCGGATGGTGTGCACACCTTGCATAGACTCAATTGAAGAGAAACAACTGAAACTTATGCGAACATCTCACAATTTCATATACTCATAACGAAATTCATTCATTCATGAAAACAACAATAATAGGGGATTGCAAACAATAACAACACCATCCATTGGATCAATTTTGCTATGTTATATTCATTCAAAAGTAAATGGCTACAACTATGATAAAAAAAACAACTAAAAACTCATAAATTTCCTACTAACTCACAACAACCACATTCAAGCGTACAAAACCTCTATTTATCTCAGAGGGTTCTTAGCCCCCCCCCCGAATACTCGTCTACTCGAAAACAAAAGCTAACTGCTACCTAAGTTCAGTTAAATTCAAGACTAGGAGTGAAACTCCTAGATCACTCGTGATCATTCAACTTCCAAGCGTTTGATCTTCTTTCGTTTTTCAATCAGCTCCAAAATATTCGCAGTAAATGCCAACGTTAAGATTATGAAATGATTCCAAGAAGCTCAGTTGTTTTTCCACGTGTGCTCGATGACGATGCTCCTGCATCGAATTCCATTATTCAGAAATTTTCCTTCGAAAGCCAAAGTTCCATGCACAGTCAACAACTAATTTTGAAATAAAAAGTGGGATAATCAACTATCATTTCTTTTGGAAAAATCAAGGGAGTAGAGAAAAGTAAATTAAAAATTTTGCAATGATAATCAAGACAATGACCATGAAATTCGAAATATGTGCATACACATATTAGCAACATCTATTTCTTATTTGTGAATTTGAAATGACAGTAATATTCAAAAATGCGCTCTCTAGCATTCACAATTTGTCAAGGACTTATCATTTCCTATTTTAAATGAAACATCATTACTATGGTTTTCTAAAACTCTATTACAAAAGTAAAAATCTTAATATAAATTCAAATCTAATTTAAATTTAAAATCTGAACTACACATCAATGGCAGTGACCAAGAAGAAATCGCGTCTGGATTAAAGTCAACTAGCAGCAGATAAAATTTCTAACTTTCTCAATTGCTAATCGATCTAGCAATGAACAAGTAGAATAAAATAGATTGAAAAATTAAAAGAGAGCTAATACAAATTCCCAATTACTTATTTGAGAAACTGAAATGGCATCACATTCCATAAATTCTTTGATTATCCAGAACCCATCAATAACTTGCCAATTCGTTATCAGTAATAAAATTTTAGTTACGACAATATTTCTAGGGACTATCTATACAATTTTAACCGATTAAAATTACAAAACTCATACAAGAATACCATAACTAAATACAACGAAGTCGAAGATGTTCTTCAGCAAATGGTGCTCCTTCCTTCCTCCCACTTTTTACTCATTGAAACTTCACTAGTACCTCTCAGCCAGCGCTAAGGGTACTCTTTTTCCCCCATAGCACCTCAATATGCAAAGGGGTCAAGCACACACAACCATAAATACTCTAGCTCCAATATTTCATCGCAAGGTATAGCCACCACTCTATATCATCCTTGGTATCCCAACTCTCACAAGTAAAACCAGTCAAAATGATTTTGGAAGCATAACTTTACCAATAACCAATCTTATCCCTTTCCGATCTAGACCATTTGGTTTATAGGAATTTCCTCACTGACACATGTCCACATGCACAATTAATTATCTTTTTAATTAAATAAATTAGGATTATTCATCCTCTCCCCAATTTGCACAAGTAATTACATATTTTATTTTAATTAAAAGTACATTTCCCTCACAATCCCAAATGTGTTCCTTAAATCGCTCCTAGTTGTCTCTTTATTCCCCGGATTCCCATTTAATGATTGACTCCTTAATAAATCTAAGTTAGAGTTAAAATAGGAGTATTCTTCTAGTTAGACTAGTGGTAGTTAGACTCTAAATACCATTCTAAAATTCTATTCTTATTTTAAAATTCCATTTTGGTATTTTCTTGCACACATGTGCATTATATCAAATCTTTATATTTATCTCACTTTTTMTTTATATTGATTTATCTCTAATCTTCTATTTTATTTAACATTTTATTTTAGTCCCCTAACTAAACTTAGACTTAGRCTTTGTCTTAGAATACAATTAGACTTTTATGGRRATTTATAATTAATAAAATTACTTATTAATTAATTATTTTAAATCCGACAATGTCAAATCAATATATTGTTTTCTAGGCCACCTATACTCATTGACTCAAGTTTTTTTTTCTTTAAGTTACATGATGTTCCCTTCAAGATGCACTCTCATGCTCAAAGGTTGTGACTCGTCTTTTGAATGGTTTTGGTAGTTTTTCTAACCCTTGGAGTCAACACTCCACTCGGTTGACCTTGTGAGAAACTAAGGGATTCTAAGGAATAAGGACTCCACCCTATTGTGTGCCCCTTAAAAATATTTTTGAGCTACTGTCTAAGTTTTCCCTCATGACATCATGGACCTCTCAAAATCAGTAATCGTTAACCTACAATTCAAGCCACAACGAGAGTGCTAGTAGGTTTTGGTAGGGAATTTGCCACACCTTTCCCTCAATGTCTGTTTGTTGTGCATGGCCCCTTTACTCCTTATGTGAGTCATATTAGCAAGCATGGTTAACCTACATCCATTGAAAAAACATTGTTAAAGATCCATATACAAAATCATATTATAATAAATCATATGTCACATATGCATAAAATGAAATACTTAAACCAAATACAATCCACTCCGTGACTTAATCTGAAGTCCAAAGAGTTCCATTGATTCCATCAACATCTATAATCTATCATGTGTCCTACACACTCTGGTATACTCGTCAATAGAATCTGTCAATACATATATCAAGTAACAATAAATCGCAACCCATCAACATCATCATGAAAATCCATATTCGAAACAAATAACACAGTACTATAACCGGATCACTTGCACGTAAGTGTCCTCAAATAATAAGTCAATAACATGTGATTAGTAGAGCAGGATGTTACATACACCCCCTCTTGTTTTAAATTTTTTCCTGAAGTTGTATAGTATATAAAATGCAGTAAAAATTATTTGAAAATATCTATATGTATAGTCTATCAAAAAAGTAAGGAAACTGCTGACGCATATCATATGTATCCTCTCAGGTAGTCGAGTGTGGACTATAATTGTCCCACTAGAACTTACCTGATAAACTATTCGACATCGTAGTTTTCCAATACGATGGTCCATGATGTGGATTGGCTCTGTCGTGAGAGCACCCTTGTCTGACACCTACAAATAACTCAAGTCAATCACACGTGTAGGATCACTAACATAATGTCTCAAAATAGATACATGAAAAAAATCGTGCATACACCTCAAAGAATCATGCAAGGTTGGTCGATAAGCCACGAGTCCTTTATTTTCCACTACTTTTAAAGGTCCCACAAACATAGGAGAGAGTTTGGCACCCTTTCCAAACTTGATCGAACTCTTGTGCGGTTTCACCTACAAGAAAACTCGATCGCCAACTTCAGAACTACAGTCAACGCGATGTGCATCAGCACAACTCTTCTTCCGATATTGCGCTTCTTTAATCATTTGTATTATTGATTTCATTTTTTGTTCCATTTCTTGGATCACTGGTCCTACCAGGACCCTATCCTCAAGTCGATCCTAGCTCAATGGCGTCCGACACGGTCGCCTATAGGGAAACTCAAACAATGTCATCTTAGTGGTACTTTGATAGCTTTTGTTGTATGGAAATTCTCCCAGTGTCAGGAACTCTTCCCAACATTTTTGTTGGTCCATTACATACATACACAACATATATTCCAAAATTTGGTTTGTTCTTCCTGCCCTCCCATCTGTCTCATGGTGATATGTTGTACTAAAGTTCAGTTGTGTTCCCAAATTATCTTGGAAACTACTCCAAAATCATCGTGTAAACATCGATCCTTAATCGGATATGATCCTTTTTGGTACACCATGTAACCTTACAATCTCTTTGACAAAATATATAGCTATGTTTGGTGCCTCATACATCATACATACAGGAATAAAATGTGCACTCTTCATTAGAGTGTCAACTACCAAAAAAATTGATTCATGTATCCTTGTCGTCAGTGGAAATCCAACTATAAAGTCCATCGAAATGACCTCCCATTTCAATTATGGAATTACGTGTGGCTGTAGAAATCCTGTCAGATGTCTATTTTCAGCTTTCACTTATTAACATTCTAAAGATCCTGCCATGTAACTAAATATGTCTTCTTTCACTCCCTTCCATAAGAATAAAGGATTAAGGTTTGCCTTCATTTTCATGAATCTCAGATGAGCCATGTACATTGTTCGGTGCACTTCACTCAAGATCTAAATTATTAATTCTTGATTAGGCAGTACATAAATTATGTGGTTATACCTCAACAATTTGTCACTGTCCAATGTACAAGCTTCAAACTTTGGTACCATCATGGTATCTTGTCCAATATTTCCTTAACCTATTTATACCAATCATCGTTGATCTGTATAGTTAGAATATTTTCTCAAATATTCTTCTGAAGAGGTATTACAGAGAATATGTGTGGCCTCTGAATCAAACCATCTGCCACGTTGTTCACCATACCTTTTATGTAAGTAATCTTGAAGTCGTATTCACTAAGTAGTTCTCACCAACGCCTTTGTTGTGCGTTCAAGTCACTCTGCATAAATATGTGCTACAATGCACAATGATCTGTCTTTAATTCGAATTTTCATCCAATCAGATAGTGTCTCCAAACTCTCAAGGCATATAAAACTTCTAATAACTCCAAGTCATGCATTGCATAGTTCTCCTCATGCTTTATCAATTTCCTTCAAATGTAAGCGATCACTCGACCGTATTGCATCAATACTCTACCTAAACCATCCTTGGATGCTTCCATGCATACCAAGAATTCCTTATCCATGTTGATGAATTTTAGTATCGGTGCTATCGTCAACAACTCCTTGAGCCTTTGAAATGCTTCTGCACATTTTTCGGTCCATAAAAAATTCTTGTTTTTCTTCTACAATTTCGTGATCAGATTTGTTATCTTCAAAAAACCTTCGATGAACCGTCGATAATATCCTTCTAAACCCATAAAACTACATACTTCTTATATGTTTATGAATGCAGTCCATTCCATAATAAACTTTACTTTCATTGGATCCACAACGATACCTTCACCAGATATGATATGCCCTAAGTAATGAATCTTCGATTGGTAAAAATAACTTTTCGACAATTTCTCGTATAATTTGTTTTCTCGTAGACACTGTAATACCAATATTAAATGTTCATCATTCTCTTCTTTTATCCGAGAATAAATCAATATTTCATTAATGAATACTTGAACAAACCTGTGCAAATATTTGTGGAACACCCCATTCATCAAACTCATGAATACCCCCAAGGTGTCTGTTATTCCAAACAATAAAACTGTAAACTCATAGTGTCTGAATCTCGTCTTAAATGCGGTCTTAGGGATATATTCCTCTTTAATATATAACTAGTGATATCCTAATCTCAAGTCAATCTTCAAAAACATCGTCGCTCCTTTCATCTGCTCAAACAAATCGTCTATTCTTGGCAATGGATATTGATTCTTGATCATCACTTTGTTCAAAGATGGTAATCAATACAAAGTCTGCATGACCCATCCTTATTTCTTACAAAAATAACTAGCACACCCCTAGGTAATACACTTGGAGGTATGAGTCTGAAGTCAAATAATTCCTTCAATTGCATTTTCAACTCCTGTAATTTAGTTGTTGACATCCGATAAGGAATTCTTGCGATCGGTTCATTTCCAGGTTTCAAGTCGATTCTAAACTCCAACTCCCTTTCGGGCGGAAAACCCGATAACTCTTCTAGAAATACCTTTTCAAACTCTTGATTGCATATATATTACATTCCTTGTTCATGCTCTTTTGTAGTTGTAGGGAAGAAATAAACCTAAAATACACTCCCTAGTTTCTTCTACAATCACTCTTCTCTGTCCCACATCATATGCCAAAATTAACTATTTCATCTTACAGTTGAGTATCGCATCATGCGATTCCAACCATTCCATACCGATCACTATGTCATAATATCCTAATATTGTGACATGTAGGTTGGCCTTCGCAACAAAATCTCCCAATTTAATGCTATAGTACATAACCTTTCCTCCAACCTTTTGTTTGGCACCCGAAGCCATTTCTACATATCTAAACTCATCCTTTTTTACTTCCTTTACCTTAATTATCTTTATAACTACACTAGAAATAAAGATCTTTGTAGCACCTCACTCTATCAAAATACTAAAGTTTTGATTGACGATCATACCTGACGTCTCTAACACAGTGGATTGGTGCTCGGCCTGGGGGTCTTTCCCAAATTTCCAACTATAGTGTGGTTTGTTGATCTGGCCTCTCTGGGCTTCTTAATCATATAGTCTTGTTGGTATTGTGGCTCTCCACATGTTGAACATCTAGTCTTCGGTACAGTACTCCTTGTTCGCGAAGTAGAAGCTACAAGCCTACCAGTCTGAGATCTTGGTTTGTTCTATTAAACAGACCTAAACTGTTACTGTTGTGGGTGACACTTCTATTGATGCGGTGGTCCTCTGTAAGGAGTCCTCTAATGAGGAGTATGTCATCATGGTGTCATGAGCATAGGTCGTCTGGGAATATCTCGATCTCCTGATTCCTATCTGGATGGAGTCTGATGATGTTGCACTCCTGAAGTCGTCTGTCTAGTTGGTCTTGCAGGATTCCTTCCCTGAACCCCATTGGTCAGTTATTCCTCAACTATGAGGGCCTTTTGGACTACATCATTGAACGCCTAAGGCATTAGGATCCTCACCTTCACATGAATGTTGAAGTTTATGCCAAACAAAAAATTGTTGAACTTTAGATTCTTCGTGTTCATATGTGGAGCATACGTAAGCAACTCCATGAATCTGGCCTTATAATCTGGCACTGTACAACCAACCTGTCATAAGGTATTGAACTCATTGAGCTGGAACTCAATGAATTCCTCTGACAAATACCTCTCTCGAAACTGTTCTTGAAATAATTCCCATGACACGTATTTGACGACCATATTTAGTTGAGGTATGAGTGTCTTCCACCATAGAAGATCATTCCCCTTCAACTGAAATATTTCCATGTGGACTTTCATGTTGGAGGTGTAGTCACAGAGTGAGAATCACTTCTCCATGTTTTCCAACTATGCCTCAACGATTAAGCCATATGTGGCATCCATGAACTCAGGAAACTTCACCTTCTCGAGTTCTGTATGAATTCTACCACTACCAGTTGGAGCACATTGTGAACCCTCATTGGGTACATGGCCCTGCCCTCATCTCTATCCATTTGGTTAATCAAGGCATTTGACATCCTCTCAAAGGATCTCATCAAACCAACCACATATCCCACAACAACGTGCTCCTATCCAATGACTTGTTCTTCTCCTTGGGGGTTAGAACCCTCTAGCATTGTAACGTCCCCGACCATCAGACCCCTACCAAGAAACGTTACCTAATGACTGTATCTTTTCTTCTCTTGTCTAATACAATTTTTAATGTCCCATGTCACCAACAGGTCGGGACATCATGATTCCGTAAACTTAATTTTCTCTCTGATACCAAAATGTAACATCCCCGACCATCTAGGCCAGGGATCATCACCTCCTAGAAATAACAATTATCATCTTCATATATATATAAACATATACACAAAACATATTCTACTAGTACACAGATTAATGTGGAATAATAGTAAACCTATACATACAACATATATAGGAAATACTTATCAATATAACATGTACAAATACACAACATGTAAATGAACAGAGGATTGGTACTTATCTTTTAATTGATGTACACCAACTACGTGTAGACCTTTCATGAACCTCCCAGCCATAGACTGCGTTGCTCCTCACTCTAAACAGGGTCACCCCCGAGCTAGGACTACACTCCACTGGGCAAGGGATTCCTAGGCTAGGCAGGGACAACATGAAGTTGCACAACACAACAAGAAGGATTTCCTCCAAGGATCCATTTACGCCCACAACTCACAGAATCTCATTCCCCACATGCCTATTCCACCACAATAGTGTACACCTTCATTGTCACATAATCCATCGGTTGCTAGACCTCCCTTTCCTAGGGCTTCAGCAACAGGTAAGATAAGAAATTATCAAAGCTCTATAGTTGCTACTAAACTCCCTCAAGGAGAAATCACTTCCTCATCACACTCTCTCACCTAGAGAGAGTTTCTCATAGGAGAAATCACACAGGAGAACTCTCTTCCTCATCATACTCATTCACCTGGAGAGATTTTCTCACATGCCTAACATATTTCTTCTTCTATCCACACTCTCTCACCTAGGAGAGTTACCCACAGGCCTGGAAACCTACCTCTTCAAACAAACTCTTCACTCAACCAGGTAACCAAAGTAGCAAATTCTGGTAAGGCAAGGGAAGACCCAACAACTTGTACAGTTTCACGAAGGTAAAGGGTTCAACAATAGTGAAATTGGCCCACTGCATGCCTACTCAATGCATGAGTGAATCGGGGAAACAAATGGCTTGTCGGGTCCCCCTGCTGAGAGAAAAATCCCCAGGAAAAATGGCTAGAATGGTTCATGCACCCCCAACAACAGTGGAAATTCCCACATAAATCTGCATGTGTTCTAGGTGACACTTGTCTCTCCAAGAGAAAATTCTTGTCCAGTTGGAACCCATTCCTACTACCAAAGGAACTGAGGATAACTGGGTTTATTTCCAAAAACTTTAGTAATCTAAGGAAATACATTATAATATTACATTTGGTTAAGCCCTCAAGATTATCCCCTTTTCCTAGTCTCTCAGCCCCCCTCCCTTACCCATCCTAGTGGAGCTTAGTCCCCCATACTCTTTCTTCATGGTTGGTCTACACACAACGATGTATAAGTTTTATTAATGGTCTACATAATTACATATACAAAAGAGGCTCCTTGCCTTAGCATCCTAGACTCCTTGGCCTAATAATCACATAATCCTCCTAGCTTATTATAACTCAACTCATCGGCCTAAATAACATGTTTAAAATTCATAATTACAACTGGGGTTCAACTTGGAGATATTACAATCCCCTCCCCTTATTTTTGCATTGTCCTCAGTGCAACTTGTTTATACATATATAATTAAAAAATTATTCAAAAAGCTCCAAGCTTTAGCCAGAGATACAATTCAATTTCCCTACTCTATAGATTTGTTTCAGGAAGCATTCAACTCACCATACCATTTGAAACACCGTCCTTATGGAAGCTACCATGCCATAAGAATTTATGAGTTGCCTCATCCTTGTTGATCTATCCCTTCCAGGCTTAGGTATCCTTTCATTGCTACACGGTCCATAAACGATCCATTTGGCCAAGGCTTTCACACACTAGGAGAGAACCAACCCACTACCGGAGCCTCTCACCAAGGTTCTCCATTAAAGGGATTCAATGTCTCTAACAATAGTTCTTCTTCCAACATTCCCACTTTAACCAATATTGTCTCATCTTCATCACACACATGGAATTATTATGAGAGAACATCATAACAATTCATTTTAAAAATTCAAACTGAGTTCATAAGGAATTTCAACTTTTCCAAATTATGAAATTATATTTCATAATTTTTCATGGATGTCGCAATAGCAGGAAGGTAGTCTTCCTTGTGGTTTTCAGCAAGCACCCTGTTGAATACCATTTGTATTGCAATGCTTCTATCTTTCATTCATCCAACAAATCGTCAATACTTCTTGTACATCATATTATCATTGAAATATGTACAAAACCTTATGTAATGATCTTAGAATTTCCCGCACCCATCAATTCAATCACAATTACCAAACAATTTTAACAAAATATAATGACTTGTCATTCTATGCATATTCTTGTTCAAAGTAATATCAGTAAGTTCATTACTTCAATTTTTGAACAATTTATTTTATGTAGTCAGTATTCATGTGACTACTTGACTTTGAACTTTCATGTTGCAATGTCTAGAAATTCCTAAAATGTCCTTAACTTCATGAGTTAGCAACATTTCAGTTGTTAGTAACAATTATTTCCATTCAATAATATAAATGCATGTACTTACAAAACACATTCAACAATTGCATTTAAGTATACAATTCTATCACTTACTATGCATGAGTGCAATTCTCAATGCATACTTATTCAATACACCTTGCATTGAATTACATAATTCTCTTTATCTCAGTCATGTATCTCACCATCCATATGTTGGAATTCTTGCCAATGTCTTGACACATTCTCCACACACTTCCTATTGTCTTCCCAACTAATTGAATGCCTTCCTTTTCTACCTGAACACTATAACAAGAATATAATTATGTGGTGTTCATTAGTGTTAGAAAAAGGGTTGAAACCCAAGTTTTATTTAAAGGTAGGAAGATTTTGGTACCTATGTGCCTCATAACCTTTCTATATCCATACCTTGCCATATCCAACCATGTCATGGTCTCATACATGATTAGCTTATTGGAATTCATTCCTACAAAAAGTCCTTATCTTTTATTTCTTTGGTTATTACCCTATAACCAAATTAACATGACATTCTACTATGTCAGTGTGTGCATTCAAAAAGGTAAGAAGGTTTGAATTAATACAGGCCTCCATCGGTTACCAGATACAGTGTTATGTGTTCAAATAATATAATCATGTGATTATATAAAATAACTCTGGTTGAGGAAATTCTTACCTAAATTACCTTTAGTAATTATGCAATAAGAGTAATAAAATTCATACCTACATGGCTGTCATTAATAAATTTTATGCTACCTGAATGTCTGATGGCACTAGAAGCTTTCATGCTTCGTTTATCAAACTTATAACCAACCTTCAACTTTTTGTTGCTTCCTTCCATATGTAGCAACATCATCAACAACACTTTCAAAATGAAAGAATTCTTTTGATGCTTATGGTTGTTCAACCAACCCTAATTCAATTATTGTTACCGCAATTTAAGTAACTTCCTTATCCTTGTATCATATTTCTTGTTTTTCTCTTAATTTTCACTTCATCCTAGATTCTGAAATCTTCTTGTGCTCTCACTATAATCATTGTACATGATTAGTTCTGACTTGAGCACTTTCTATCCAAATCCCTCTTGGCTTCTTTTACATTTACAGTAAAAAACTAAGCTGTTATTAACCTTCATCATTCTTTTATTTCCTGGATCCAACTAGTCCAACTCATACTTGGACAAATTATAGTTCCAATCAATCTATTTTATAGACTCTGGATTCTTCAACATCCATTTACTTTTTGGAACTGAACTACTTCATTCTTTTTCTGACTGACTACCTTAGTACTTGAGGTTTCTTGTACCTTCTCTTATCTTTGACTACTAGTCTCAACTTGCATAGCCAATATCTATTCATATTATAAGGATGAACATATGCCCCATTTGCTAGCTTCATAGAATTATTTGACATCCATCCTTTTAAGACATTTCTTCACCTGCATTGCTGAAATTTCTCCGATAGCTATAGTCTTGGGAATTCCTTGGACTGTTCTCATATTCCTTCTTTATCTAGGCAAGGGAATGCCTTGTGATGTGAATTTAAGACATTATGGTGTTGGTCCAACCAATCCATACTGATTTAACAATCATATGAACACAAAGGCAAGATGTTCCAATCTACCTTGGTTCTCACCCTAATCATGCCCACTGGACCTCACTTAACCAACTCAATTATTTTTCTTTTGGCTCTTGTAGCCAACTATACCAGCCAATATTTCCCATTCTTGCTTCTTGGAAATTGCAATCTTTCCACTACCTGAGAATCTATATAGCTATGACTAGCTCCTGAATCAACTAAAAAATAGTAAATGCATGGTTATTGATCATACCTTCTACTTCAATAATGTGTGATTGAAAATCTACTTGCTTGTTGTCAAGGATACATAGGTCCTTGGTACACTTCTAATGCAAACCCCCTCTTTCTCCCAGGTTACACGACCTCCCGGTCTAGGATTGATCAATTTGATGGAGTTGAATTGGCTCTCAGGCTCCTCCTGAGCCCCAACACATTATTCAAAGGATTTTGTTTCTTTCCTCATGCTCGATATAGTGATCGAGGATCTTTTCAAAACCCACATAATCCTTTAAGGGACCCTGTGCCAATATAGGGGCCAATCCGATTATAACCGAGGGATTTTAGGACTTCTCAGTCCACTTGGTGTAGGTCTGAACTCACTTGACCTTTCAGGTGCTTCTCTAAGCTTCTCGTACTTTCAAAATAAACTATCATTCCCTAGCTCTTTTTCCTTCAACGGTGATAGCATATGACCATGGATATGACCAGGCACCAAACGAACATGCGCTTACTCTGCGCTTTAGATTTTTGGGCTTCGGGTTTTTTCAACTCACCACAATGCCAATCTCCCAAACTTTGAACTCGCGAAGTTCGCAACTAACATGAGAGGAATCAACAGTCCCCTCTCTCTACCCAGATCAATGGCCACAATTAGCTTCAGGACTTCATGATTAAGGATTTCCAAAGCCTTCAATGCCACAAACCTCCAGAGTTACAACTCTCTGGAGTGTCAAATCTTCTGACACACATCCTTGACTGTCAACAGTCATGATGAACTACGACACTTCTGCCTTCGGGAGTTCTCAACCCACTCAAACCCACATTATTCTGAAGTGGCTATCCTCTGAAATGGAGGCATTTATGCCATGTGTCTCCAATGATGGATGGTTGAGATCTTCTCTACTACTCTGGTCTTCAAGGATTTCTGAAGTACCACACTTCAAATCGCTTGGAGTTAACGATAAACTGTCACATATCCTCCTACACCAACATCTAGGATTCACTTCTGTGTTGTGAGACTTCAGGATTTCTGCACACTCCTCGATTGAAATCTCTTGGAGTGTTGCTACTCCATATTTCACAATCTGTTGACACGTATTTCCATGTGTCAATGGCTAGGATATTCTCTGGCCTTCATAGCTTGGACAATTTTGCTCTACTGTGCACTCAAACTCTAAATTCCAGAATTTCACGAAGTCCTAAGGATTTTGGGAATTAACCTTCATGCAAATTACCTGGATCTGAAGACTCTCTAGTATTCATTGTTAGATCCAATGGCTAAGTTTTTTCTTCCTCCTCTGCATGCTCCTCCTTATTTGTACGTATATATTTGACGGTCCAGATCAAATCTTACGATCAATCGAATGGTTGTAGTAGCTCCTTCCTCCTCATCTTTGTTACTTCCTTCCGATGAAGGAACATTTATTTCTTTTGAATGATGAACTGGAAAACACAGTGAGTGGGGTGGATCAATTTTCCACGGCTTCCCAACATCCAATGACTATTACTTACTATGAAACTCTGGGATTTAGGAGTTCCATACTGTCCATACCCTCAATCCTTCTGGAATGAAAAATATCTGGACTGTTGCATCTCTTGCCAAGTCTCATTTCCTTATCAAAGGACGAGATTAACACCACCCCTATGGGCTTCATACTTCGAAGCTTCAGGGTTCCGAGACTTCGGAGGATTTCACATATACACACCCCAAAACTCTCAAACCGCGAATATTTGAATAATTCCATGTCACCCCCGGTGACGTTATTACGTCACGTCACTTCAGTGCTATGAGACTTCGAGGATTTCTTCTTCCCACTAACTCACAACCCATTTATTCTGGAGTGTCAAGTCTTCGGACTTTAGGATCTGGTGCCATGCATCCCCTGTGAATCTCAACGGCCCCACTAACCATGCTCAAGAAGAATTCCATGTGGAAAAATATTAGAAAAAGATACATGGCCCATCACGACGAGTGACACGTGTCACATTCTGACTAGAATTTTTATCCTCCAAATATTTTTTACTCATTGACATGTGGCACACGTCCCATGTTTCCACGTCATCCTTGGTGATGTCAGAAGGCCACATCACTTTGAGACTTCGGGCTTCAGAATATTTTACAGTTGCAGATTCCAATTCTCTCAAACTCTGAACTCCCGAACTCTTCTACCTTCAAGGGGTCCACATAGTACAATTGTCATCAATTAAGGTGTTGGCACATGGCATGTCTAGGAAAGGTCCACATCACCACTGGTGACATAATCATGCCACACCACTTTTGTTCTTCAGATTCAGGACTTCGGGCTTCAAGACTTTTCACACTATCACACTTCAATTCTCCCGATGGTGTACATCTGTCATCATATAAGATGGTGACTTTCCACATAGTACATCTGTCATCATATAAGATGGTGAAACATGGCCCAACATGTTTGATTTGTTTTTTTCCAACAAGGTCGCCAAAGTTCCATTCTGACTGACATGTGGTATGACTAAGGAATTCCACGTCACTGTGGGTGATGTCATCATGCCAAGTCACTTCGGGACTTCAAAAGAATTCACCTTAGCACACCTCGTTTCTCCCGAACTCTGAACTCCCGAACAAGATGATCTGTCGACACATGTCTCTTTTAACGAACGATCTGGATGAAATATGGATTTTAGAACTTTGGGAGTTTGCGTATCATCACACTCCATTTCTCCCGAACGTCGAATTCCCGAACTAGCCAATCTACTGACACGTTTCTCTTTCGATCAATAGTCCATATTAAATCTGGACTTCGGGACTTTATGATTTTGCACCTTAGCCCACTTTATTTCTCCTGAACACCGAATTTAAGAACTGTTGTGAGATCTACGACTCACAACTACCCATGCACATATTTGATGGATGAGATTTGTTCTTCACTGTTGCACCTTACCTCTTTCCCTTGACTCGAGCTAATGACTTTGATATGACTTTGGCCGATCCAACAATCAATATATTTTCCCGGATCTACGATGTAGATCCAATCTAGAACTTCAAACTTCGAGCTTCAACCCTTTCTACTCTATAACACGTAAACTTCACCAAAGTCGTGAAGTCCGAAGTACTTAGGGGTTAAATTTTATGCACTTTTCTTCATATCTAATGATTGCGAAGGATATGCTTCCTCCCGAACAAATCCTATGGCCCAATATCAAAATTCATAGCCCAACATAATGATTGTTGTGTCTTCTTTCTCTGTTGCCATTCCCTAATCCATTATACTTCCAGAGCTTCTGAACACTTTCCCAGTGTTCACACAGTGCCTTCCTGACACTAAGGAACACTCTAAACCTCGAATTGTGTCCCTCTCAACAACAATTCACTCTAAAACCTTTATTTCATTAACCACTAACATGGACCATCTAGCTTAGTGTCGAAATCATGGATCTGATACCAATTTGTAATGTCCCCAGCCATCAGACCCCTATCATGAAACACTACCTAATGAATGTATCTTTTCTTCTCTTCTCTGATACCATTTGTAATGTCCTAGACCACCAACAGGTCGGGACATCATCACTTTGTAGACATACTTTTCACTCTGATACCAAACTATAACGTCCCCAACCATCCAGTTCGGGGATCGTCACCTCATAGAAATAAAGATTATCATCTGCATATATATATATATATATATATATATATATATATATAAACATATACAAACAACATATTCTACTAGTACACATATTAATGTGGAATAACAGTAAACCTATAGATACAACATATACAGGAAATACTCATCAATATAACATGTACAAATACACAACATGTAAATGAGCAGAGGATATGTACTTATCTTTTAATTGAAGTACACCAACTATGTGCAGACCTTCCACAAACCTCCCAGCCATAGACCACGTTGGTCCTCACTCTAAGCATGGTAACCTCCAAGCTAGGACTAAAATCCACAAGGAAAGGGATTCCTATGAAAGTTAGGGAAAAGAGGAAGTTGCAAAGAAAAACAGGAAGGATTTCCTCCAAGGATCCAATTACGCCCACAACTCACACACTCTCATTCCCCACATCCCCGTCCCACCTCAGGAGTGTACACCTTCACTATCACATAGTCCGTCGGCTGCTACACCTCCCTTTCCTTGGGCTTCAACAACAGGTTGGGTCAAGAATTCACAGACCTCTGTAGCTTCTACTGGACTACTTTTCGGAGAACTCGCTTCCTCAACATACTCTCTCACCTAGAGAGAGTTTCTCACAGGAGAACTCACATAGGAGAACTCTCTTCCTCAACACACTCTCTCACTTGGAGAGAGTTTCTCATAGGGCTGCCAACTTGCTTCTTCTATCCACACTATATCACCTAGAAGAGCTACCCACATGCCAGACAACCTAACTCTTCAAACCATCTCTTCAGTCAACTAGGTAGCCAGAGATGAAAACTCTAGTAAGGCAAGGGACGACTCAACAATTTGTACAGGTTCACGAAGGTAAAGGGTTCAACAATTGTGCAATTGGCCCACTGTGTGCCTTCTCAGTGCGTGAGTGAATCAAGGCAATAGATGGCTCATCGGGTCCCCATGCTGAGAGAAAAATCCCTAGGAAAAATGGCTAGAATGGTTCGTGAACCCCCAACAACGGTGGAAATTCCCACATAAATCTGAATGCGTCCTTGGTGAAACTTATCTCTCTAGGAGAACATTCCTCTCCATTTGGAACCCGTTCCTCCTCCCAAAGGAACTTAGGATAACTGGGTTTATTTCCCAAAATTTTAGTAATATAAGGAAATACATTATAATATTCCCCTGGGTTAACCCCTCAAGATTAGCCTCTTTTCCTAATCTCTTAGTGATGTAGAGCCTCGTTCTCTCCTTGGGGCTGCGCGACCTCCCTTTCTAGGATCGTTCAACTCACTAAGTCGAATCAGCACTTTGGGACCCTGCTAGCCCCCAAATTGATTAAACACAGGCCCCTTTTATCACCTTAGGTGCAAGTCATATGTAACCCGCGGGCCCTTTTCTTAGCACTCTTTAAACTTTTAAAACTGACAAGCACTAGATCCTTCTACTAGGCCCTCTCCTCATGCCACCTTGGGTTGTGACCCAAGGCTTAACCCAATAGGTGCTTTGGGCTTCACGCTTCGGCAATTTTCACAACAACAAGCTCCAAAACCTCCGAAATCTGAACTACAAACACAATTGGAGTGAGGATCAACAGTCCCCACCCCTTCCTTAGATCAACAACCCACAATGACGTCAGGCTTAAAAAGTTTTGGCTTTACCAACTCTACTTTCCTCTAAAGGGCTCTCCCTCCAAAGTCCGTGGATCTCTGCCACGTACCCTCACTGCAACCAATGGCCTAGATTAACTTTGGCCTTCGTCCTTTGGGATTTTTCACTCCTCTTACCTCTGTTAATCATGAATGGTGAACCAGTGAAGAATTGATTGAGTGCCACATGTTGTGTTTCAATGGATGACCAGGATTTCTTCAGCTCTCGGCTCTTTGGGAATTATTTTTCCCTTCTGCACTTTCTCCTCTAGAATGAAGGATCTCCCGCAACATGTTCTCAACTGATGAAATGCTAAGATATTCTTTGATACTTCAGTCTTTGGGAGTTTCAAATAAACTCACCTCATTTCCCTCAAAGTTTTCTTCTTCTAAAACATGCGGATCTCCACCACATGTCCTCCCTAGCACCAACAATTAGGATGACTTCTCTCTTCGCGACTTCAGCAGAAAACGTTGTTTTCTCCATGCAACTTCTCTGAAGCTCTTCCTCCCGAACTCTCTAATCCTCTACCACTTGTCTATTTGGATGATGCATGGTCCCGATCCACTTTAGGACTTTGGCACTTCGCAAGTTCTCTCTCATGTTCACTTTCAAAGGGAATTAATTTTTGTGCACCTTACCCGGATCTGATAGATGTCGATCCTTCATGCTCACATATAGTGGCTAGGATGTTCTCCTCCTCTGCGTGCACCTCCTTGATGCTAAATGTATATCTAAAGGTCCATATCTCTCCCTTGTAGCTAATCGGATGGCTTCTACAACTTCTCCACTTGATCTTTGGTTTTCTCCCAAGATTGGGAAATATTTGTAAGTGTTCAAAGGTTTTGTCCCTTAAACCTTCTCCTGGAAACCCGAATGCTAGGTCTCGAGTTATGCTTCTCCTTTCGAGATTTTAGACTTGGAACAAGTCTGTCTCCAATGTACACCTTGCGCTGACTCTCCTGAGCTTGTCTGTGGCTCAGACCTCGAAGTGTCTCGACCTTCTTCTCCTCTCTACTGGAATTTTGTGTGCAAAGGAACTATCCCTCTTGATCTTTGTAAAGTTGAAATACTTTACCTATGGCACACTCCTTGTGCTTTCCTATTTGAAATCCTAATACTTTCTCAACACTGATCCAAGTATTAGCCAGGTGCACACCTTGCACAGGTCTTTTCTTGAGTCCTTAAATATTCAGGCTCACTAATGCATTCCTTTCATCCGCTCAATACACACCTTGCACAACTTCTTCCCCTAGAGTATTCAACAACTCTAGTTCCTTCAACTTCTACAACACTTCAAAATGTGTTGGTCATGTGCACTATTTGCACTCGCTCCAATCACTCCTTGTTGATCCTTTCCTTCAGAGTGTTCAAAAACTCTGGTTCACATGAGCTTCAACTGCTCAAACCACAAAGGTCTCTGTCCCTATGTTCCTTGAAGGGATATATGTTCCCTCTTAACAACTTCTGCTCAAAGCACTCCTTGCTGAGATTACAGAGTGTTAAGTAACTCTATGGGTATCCTCTCCTGTCTATTTACTAGAGTATTTAGTAACTCTGGGGTGTCTTCTCCTTGACACTTCTTCTCTTTGAACTCAAAACAAATTTCTTCTTGTGTGCATTTTCACCTGCTCAATGCACACCTGGCAGATCTCTCAAAGTATTCAACAACTCTAGTTATGCTTTCTCCTACACAGACTTTCCCCTCCAAGGTGTTCACTAACCTTGAGGCTCCTCTCTTAATTGTGATTGCTCTAATGTTCCCTCCTCGTATGTTCTTATCTGACTTGAAAGAGTTTAGATGTGCACTCCTTGCGTTGGCTATAGCTTTTCCAATACCGTGTTATGCACTCCTTACACAGCCTAAATAATCCAGAAAAACTCAACAAATCCCAAACAGATAGTGGAATCTATCTTATCCCTACATATGGAAACTATCACATACATCTATAGCAGGAAAATATAGGAACACATACGCAAAATCTCATGTAGGAAAAACCATTGTCTTTTTATTAATATGAATGTTTGTTTACAATGGGTGTAGGCTCAGACTACAACTGAGTCTTGACTCTCTCTCTCTCTTCTCCTTGCTAACAATGATTTACAATCAACCTTCGACAGCCTGTACTGGGCATATGTTACAACGTTTTATAAAAGACGGGATCCTCAATCATTTCCCTCCAACTACTCTAGTGGTGTCTAATCACCATTTACAATGCCTATCTAATGAGAAAGATTAAATTCAATGAACATTTACTTTCTCAGAGCCAGGGATGATTTTAAGGATGGAAATTTATTTTAAAATGTAGAAACCTTGGTGAATATTACTAATCCCTCATATGAAAAATATAAATGTTTGGCGATATTTTTGTAAAAATATTCAAATTGCTAAGGATTTTATATAGTCTGTATAAACTTTTGGCGATTTTTAAGGAAAAATAATTTTATCCTATAGAATTTGGGCGAATCATTTTTAGAATAGTAAATTTTTTTGGGGAAAAACCATGGAAAATTAGCCCATGAGAGAAATTTAGCCCCTAAAATCATCCATGCTCAGATCTTAGGTGATGCTCACGATCTGTCCAAATCAATCCTAATAAAAGTGACTTCAACTACTTCCTGTACAAAGGCATGACTCAAGTCCACTCAAGCCTTACAACGTTTAATTTTCTTTTAATTACATTGAATTTTAAAATTTAAGTGAAAAATGAGAGGGATGGAAACTCTCCCTTTATTGAATGCACTTTGATGTGTTGGAATGTTGGCGCATGATGAGGTGGAAAGGATGCTCATGCATCATACTCCATTGCTAGGAAAATCCTGAGCTCATGTTGATGGCTCCCTCTTCTCCATTGTTGAAATCCCCCTGGATCCCAAACTCTCCCTTTGAGTTGTCCACCTGCTCTTCTGATATGTTTTTGTTGTTGTTGTTTCCTCCTTGCTACTATTGCAGGTCCTCCTCTGTTCAAATTCCTCCTACTGACAGTCTCCTCTACTGACCTCGACATCATTTCTCTGATTTCCTCTATCACCTCTTCCAGTTGCTTTGTTGGTTGGCTTCTTCTTTCATGTAGACTGGCCTGTTGCACTTTCTCATGCTTATAAAAGGACATATCATATTGATATCCCATGTTGTCTTCTTCTTCTGTGGCCTTGACTTGCCACTCTACTGCAGACTCCAATTTTTCAATCTACTCTACATTGATTTGTTGATCAACTACTCCTAGAAAAATAATCTTATGTCAGTGCATTGTTGGTTCCATTTCCAACTTCCTCATTTCTCCTCGTACTATGCTCTCCTCAATCTTCATGATTGCATCAGACAACCTCCTTTTAGTTGGGTACTCTTCAACAATCCTCCATCATCTCCAACTCCCCTTTTAGTTCGGTACTCTTCAACCAATCCTCCATCATCTCCAACTCCTTCTCCCATGGAGTGAGATTCTTAACTGTATGCTCCTCTTTTTCTGCTGGGGAAAACATCAGTTTCTTCTCCTTCTCCTCCTCCTCTATGTCTGTCACAATTGGCTTTCCTTTTTTTGTTGCATCTGCATCACATGCTCTAGCCTCAACTGAGTTGTTTGGCAGGAATATGTGAACTCCCCCAATGATCAGAATGAATTTATGATCCTCCTCCTCTGTCAGCGCTACTAGTTGATCCGAACTCTCATCTAAGTTCATGAGACTTTTAGACAGTCTCATCTCTTGTCCCTTTCCCACCTAGAAATTTGGGATTTCTCCTCTGCCCTCCTGGAAGTCTATGAGATCAACTCATCTCACTTCATTTACCACTTGGAAATCTGAATTTTCATCATCGACCTCTTGGAAGTTCATGAGATCCTCCATTGATATCAACTCATTTCCCACCTGGAAATATGATAGCTCATTGATTCCTTCCTAACAGTCTACAAGATATCTGCCTAATCTCCTCTCCTCATCACTAAGGTTTTCTCCAACTTCTGGCTTACAGATGCAAACCAACTCCTCCTTTGTGTCACTGAGGGTTTCAGCATGCCTCAGCCACCTCTTCAACATCTGTTGTTTCCTTCTGGCCAACAACTTATGAACATGCCACTTCACTCTCCTCTTCAAAGGCCATTCATATGTCCAGTTCATCTAGGACTCCTTCTACATCTTCATCGCTAGCCTATTGAGCTCCTCTCTGATCTCCTTGATCTCTTTGTCCATCTCTTCTTTTTCTTTCTTCTTGCGGTCTTCTCCTAGACCACACCTATGGCCTCTAGTAGCCATCTTATTTCTATGACTTCAATAACTGTGGTTCTCTGTTGTCCACTCTACAACTTAGAGTGTCTCCAACATATCCTACAACCCACCTGGTTGTCTGTTGATTGCTGCACACTTGCAGACAATCACTTCACTAAGCATCAACAGCCTGTCTTCCTTCACCTGATGTCTACAAGCGAAATTAAGCTTTTGACACCATTTGATGTTATCAAAGTATCTCATCTTTCCTTTTCCTACTATCTGTAATAAAATTCCATCTCTGATACCACTTTTATGCACACCCCCTTCTCTCCTCAGGGTTGCAAGACCTTCGGGTTTAGAATCGTTCAACTCACTAAGCCCAATTGGCTCTTCGAGACCCTGCTAGCCTCCAAATTTATTTAACATAGACCCCTTTTATCACATTAGGCACATGTCATATGTAACCTGTGGGCCCTTTTCTTAGAACTCTTTAAAATTATAAAACTGACAGGTGCTAGCTCCTTCCGCTAGGCCTTCTCATCATGCGACCTCAAGCTATGACCCGAGGCTTAACCCAAAAGGCGCTTCAGGCTTTGGGATTCTGTCGTTTTCACAAAAAAAAGCTCCAAAACCTTCTAACTTCGATCTGCAAATACAATTGTCATGAGGATGAATGGTCCTCACCCCTCACTTAGATCAACGATCCACAATGACTTCAGGTTTCAGGAGTTTTGGATTTACCAACTCCTCTTTCCTCCGAAGGAATCTCCCTCTAGAATCCATGGATCTCTGCCACGTACCCTTGCTGCAACTAATGACCTATATTAACTTCGGCCTTTAGGATTTTTCTCTCCTTCTCCCTTTATTCCTCCCGAATGGCGAACCAATGAATCATTGATCGAACGCCACGTGTCTTGTTCCAATGGACGACGAGGATTGCTTCAGCTCCACGTGTCCTATTCAAATGGACGACTAGGATTGCTTCAGCTCCACGTTTCTTATTCTAGATCTCTCCTTTGCAGCTGATCTGACAGTTGCTACAACTTCTCCACTTGAGATTTTTTTTTCTCCTGAGATTGGGAAAATTTTACAAGTGTTCAAAGGTTTTGTCCCTTGGACCTTCTCCTGCAAACTCAACTGTTGGGTCTTGACTTTTTCTTATCCTTCTGAACTTTGAGAGTTCAAAAAAGTATGTCTCCAGCGCACACCTTGTGTTAACTCTCCTGAGCTTGTATGTGGCTTGGACCCCAAAGTTTCTCGGCCTTTTGTTCCTCTTTGTTGGAATTTTGTGCGCAAAGGAACTATCACTCCTGAGATTTGTAAATTTGAAACACTTTACCTCTAGCACACTCCTTGTGATTTCTTGTCTGAAATCCTCAGACTTTCTAAAAATTGATCCAAGTGTTGGTCTGGTGCATACCTTGCATAGGTATTTTCTTGATTCCTAAACTCTTCAGGCTCACTGATCTTTTCCTTGCATCATGTTGGCCATTGACTAGGTTTTTAGCATCCTTGGTCATGTTTGACCTATTTTTGGGACTTCGACAAGCTATCGAAGGCGGAGTGCAAGACGAAGCAGAGATCGCGGGATCTCGGCCCCTTTTTAGGGATTTTTGGGTTTTGGGCTTATGTAACAGGTATGGGGATGTCGGACCATGGGTCTTACCCATGTTTAGGCCCTTTTTGTAATATATAATTAAGTATCTAGGTGATAGACCTAGTAGACCGATGGCTGAGTGATAGTACTGGATATGTTGAAGAAGATGTGATTAAGACTTGCAGATCTAACTGAAAGTCATATGTAGTGCTTTCTATGCAGACTGTGTGAGGCTCTGTGCCCAGATCTACTTGGGGAAGGAGGATCTGGTGAAGTGCATGCAAATCTCCTATCCTATGCGGAGTAGTGTTCTGATGCTTTGTACTTGTAAGATGCTTGACATAGATAATAAATAGAAGAAGAGTTGGTGGACGTAGCCCTAGGGTGGGTGTGAACCACATATATGTTGTGTTGCTATGCTTTGTGCGATGTATTGATGCGTTTATATGTTTACTTGCTTAGTTCTTTGATATAGATGATGATAGATATATCTGCTAATGCTTTGTGCTTAATAATATGAATAAATGCTAGATCTAGTCCATGTGGATGTGCTTAGTGCTAGAGTATAGTAGATGTAGTTGAATACTGTGATGCTCTATAATTAGGGTTTTGTCTGTGAAGTAGATACTAGTTTAATACTAATGAACTATAACTGTTAAGTGCTATGTTAAGGTGCTACAATCACAGATCTATGTCCCAGCTAAGGTTGCAAACACTGGAGTCCTGCAACCACCCTTTCCTCTACCTCGGGTGAGAGTTCATTTGCTTCACAGGTGTTGCTGAAAGGGTCGGTAGTTAGGGTTTTGTTGGTGCATTGTTGTAGTGTTGAACCTTGGGTCTGCCCCTATGCCAACAAATGGTTCCATTGCCAGGACTCGAAACTGTGATTGTTGAGAACTGAGGAAGAAGAAGTTGTGTGTGTAGATCTATTTCCCTAGTGCATAGTATTCTACTTGATCTGTGAAGCTCTATGCTAAGAAAAAAAGTCTGATCTGAATAAAAGAGGTAAGACCTGAACGCTTTGTGCTCTGATAGAGGTAAGAATAGTGAAAATTTTTAGATTTGGAAGCTTTGTGCTCTACTAAAAGTAAGATTAGTGGAAATTTTTATTTCAAAGAGTATGATAGCCAACGGCTATGATCCGCTTAAGAATTTGGCATTCAGGAGTTATGAATGTTACAACACCTTTTTCTTCCAAATTTCTTTGTATCTGAAGTGACAGATCAAGCGCCATGTGCTCCTCTTGATCAATGGTTAAGATTGGCTCCTTGCTTCTCTGCTTCCCTCCACAGTGTACAAGCTACGAAGTGAGGGATAGTCTGACACTTGTCCCCCCTTGATCCAATGGCTCAAGTGAGATTCAATGCTTCATCCTTCAGGATTTCTGTCTCCTCCAATCCTTTCTTCCTCCCGAATAGCAAACCAGTGAAGCGTTGATCGAACGCCATGTGTCCTGCTCCAATGGACAACCATGATCTACTCGACTCTCAGTTGTTCGAGAATTCTCCACCGAGACTTATCTTTGTCCTTCCAGATTTGTATTCCTCTGGATCTCTGGATCTGTTGCCACACGTCCAATGGAGATCAATGTCCAAGATCTATTTTGGACTTCAGGCTTCGAGAATTTTTGAAACGCCAAACTTCAATTCCTCCGAAGTTCACCATCTGCCACCACGTACCCTTCTATATCCAACGGTCTAGATTTAAGTCATTGCTTCGCGACTTTGGAGATTTTTCTTCTGCTCCATGCAGATTTCCCAGATCTCTTTCTCATGAACTCTCTGATATTTTTCCACATGTTCCTACGTACGATGGACGATTACGACTAGCTTCAAAACTTTGGGACTTCAGGTATCCCGCTCTCCTATGCAAAAAAAATGGTTAAAGTCTCGTGCACCTTACATGGATTCGAAAATTGTCGATCCATACACTCAGTCAGATGGCTGGGATCTGTCTTTCTCCTCCTCAACACTCCTTCTAAGGTCTAGACTCTGATTTGACAGTCCATATTAATTCTGACAGCAGATATGATGGATGTTGTAGCTTCCTCCTCCTATCACTATGCAACTTTCGATCAAATGAAGGATTCCTTAAAATTTTCAAAGGGTTGGCCTTTAAACCTTCTTCTACAAGGTTGTCTACTCGGCCTTGGCTTGTTCTTTGAAAACGCAACTCCTCCTGAGCTTTGGCACTTGAAATGTTAGCCTCTGCAGACTCCTTGTGTTGTCTCCACAACTTGAACCTATAAAGGTCCTTGCCCTCTACTTGCCTTATAGAGTCTTTGTGCACACTTGCACTATCTCTCATGAGCCTTGCAGTTGGTCGGATTTCCAAGGGACTCATCCCTTCTTCTTCCTCCAAAGGAATTCTTTCACTATCCTGGAACTTAGTGCTCATCCTCTTGAGCTTTTATGTGGCTCAAACTTCAAAGGGTGTTGGTATTTTGTTTCTCTCTGATGATATTTTGCGTGCAAAGGTACTATCCCTCCTGATCTTTGTAAAGTTGAAATACATTGCCTCTGGCACACTCCTTGTTCTTTCATGTCTGAAATCCTTAGACCTTTTCAACACTAATATAAGTGTTGGCCCAGTGCACACATTGCATGAGTCTTCCTCCTAAATCCTGATCTTTTTCAAGTTCACTAATGCATCTCCTGCATCCGCTCAATGCACACTTCCATATCTCCTTCCCCTAGAGTGTTCAGCAACTCTGAGGTATTTTCTCTTTCAACGGATCTCCAGAGTGTTCAATAAATTTGTCTCTTTCAACTTCTCTAACACTTCAGAAGGTGTTGTTTCTATGCACTCCTTGAACTTGCTCAAATCACTCCTTGCTGAGCCTTTCCTTCAGAGTGTTCAAAAACTGTGAAGTATCTCTCATGTCTGTGTACCATAGTGTTCAGTAACGATGGGTTGTATTATCCTTGACACTTCTCTTCTCTCTAAATTTGAAATAGAGTTCTCTTATGAAAAATTGCACCTACTCAATGCCCACCTGGCAGAGCTCTTAGAGTATTCAACAACTCTGTCTTATGTTCCTTCTCCTGCACAAACTTCTTCCTCCAAGGTATTCAGTAACCTTGAGGATACTCCTGAGTCTGAGACTATCCTAGTGCGCCCAACTGGAATATTCTCCTATGACATCGAAGCAGAGTTCATATATGCACTCCTTGCGTTGGCTCACAGAGTTTCCAATACTATCTCATTCACTCCTTGCATTTAGCCTAAAGAACCCATAAATAATCCAGCAAACTCACGGATAGAGAATTTTATCTTTATCCCTGCAGATGGAAACATATCTCATATATCTATAGCATAAATGAACACACATTGACAACATAAAAGAAACATTTTCCACACATGAAGTCATAAAGAGTGAAATTGGTTCTTTTGTATTACTATATGAATGCTAATTACAATGTGTGTAGGCTCGGACTACAACAAAGTCTCAGCTCTCTCTCCTTGTCTTACAATGATTTACAATTAACCTTCAGCAGCCAGAACCCTTTCTGAGCATACATTACAATGCATTATACAAGAGGGGCTCAATGAGCTTTCCCTCCAAGATACCTTAGTGACATCCTAACACAATTAAAACGCCTATCTACTGAGGCTTAATTACAATGAATGAACATTTACTTTCTCAGATTTGAGGCAATGCTCAAGATATGTACAACGCAGACCACACTAAAGGCCTCTCTATCTGTTTCCTGTACAAAGGCATCCACTCGGCTCTACCAAGCCTTACAACATTTAATTGCATTTAAATCACATTTAAAATTTAAAAATGAGGGAAAAATGAGAGGGTTGGCACCTATCCCCTCCTTGAATGCACGCTGATGTGATGAATAGTTGGTTCTTTGATGAGGTGGAGCGATGCTCCTGCATTAATTGCTAATGGTCTTAAAGTTAGAATAGGCTCAGATCCTTGGGTTGGTAGTGGACAAAACCATATTCTACTGGATGATATCATTCATCAGCGCTAGGATAGGGGATTTTTTCATCTTAATTAGATAGCATACCTCGAGTCTACTTCTATATGGAATTGAGGTTGGTTGGATGTTGCCCAAGTTGGTTTCAGAGCTCATCAAGTTAGAACCTGGTCAAATTATATCTTAGCCCTAAAATCCTCTCATGTTAGAATCACGGATAGGGAGGATGAAATAGTTTGGAAACATGTGGAGCATGGAGCCTACAATCCCAATCTAGGGTATATTCATCTTAACATTGACTATCTAAATAGAGACCCAAAATGGTGGTGGAAAGGCCTTTGGAAGTCTAGATGTCCTTTGAAAAGTTGGATCTTTATGTGGTGCCTTTTAGAAAATAAAATCCCAACATGGGATAGAATGCAAAAATTGGATGATCGAAGGTCTAGGATGGTGCTCTCTTTGAAGGAATGATGATGAATCAGTGACCCATCTCTTTCTCTTTTATTATTTTATAGTGCAGGTTTGGAAATAATGTTCCTCTTTTTCATATCTAAATTGTTCTTGGAGGGGCGCCTCTGTTGAGGATGCTTGGAAAAATTGGTCTTGAGATGTTGGTAAAAAGTCAATAAGATTTCTTTCTATGATTGTTTGTTTGGGGTTATGGTTGGCAAGAAATGAAACAATTTTTCAGGATGGTTTCTCCACAATGTACTCCATCTCAAGGATTTAGTATTTTGGAACTTTTTCCTAAATCAAAGGACTCTCCTCCCATAAGAGTTATTCGTGAGGAACGCGTTGATAAAGCTGTTGCTTGGGATTTTTTTTATCGAGATCCACAAAACAATGGATGAAATCCTATGGTGTGGTGGTGGAGTGGTTCTTTTCTTATCATATTCCCACTTCTTTAAGATCAATATGGGGCTAGGAACCGACTCAAATAACTATGCTAAATTTATGGACTTAAAATTGCTTATTATTTTTTCTAGACAAAAGGTGGTGATTTCAATGCAAATTTTTGTGATTCGGTGAATTGGAAAATTCAAGGATGCCACAATATTATGCTAATTCCTTTGATTGAAGAAATAGATAGGATTTTAAATAGTTACAAATCTTTTTCTATTCATCATGTCTTCCGAGAAAGGAACATTGATGCATACACTTTATCCAAATATGGCTTAGAGATGGATTTTTCATATTAGTCTATCCAGGAATCTAAGGACAGGTCCAGGATAAAATTTCCACTTACACCTTTCATCTAGACAAGACAGATGGTATTCTCTAGGATACTCAGTCAGACAACATTTTTTGTGTATATGTTGATGTTGTTTTCATCATGATAGACTACCATGTATTTACAATCAACACTATGGGTCATAATGATCTCATGATTAGTTTCTCCTAGTTTTTTTCTAACTGTTGTATATGAATATATTGTCTCTTGGTTTTTGTTTTTGTAATTTCCTCCCCTGGCTAGTACTTCTTTGCTTAATTTATTTGGTTTTTACGTCCTCCTATTTTGCACACACATACCTTCATGTTTTTCACATAGAGCTCTTTGGGAAGGTTCTTTTTTACTTTTTTCAGGATTGATTATTACTTTTTTCAGGATTGATTATGGACTTCCATGTTGTGATTACAACAATATAGGTATTGACATGTATCTACAAAATGTAATTTTATTCTATAAAGAAAACTATGTTTTTAAAAAAAAAATAATATAACATTACAATATCACATTAATATAAGTTAATACAAACATTAATATAAGTCAATATAATATAATTATAGTATAATATCCCGAGATCGGGTGACGAGGAGGAGAGCAATATTGGATATCCCGAGACCGGGTGACGAGGAGGAGAGCAATATTGGGAAATGAGATAATTCACCACATGGACGAGCAATTGAGAACCCCACTACCAAGTCCACTCAGGCAAGGTCTAATAAACCCTAAACCCCAGCATCGACAATCCCTCCATACCAATAGATGTCTTATTTAATGACACTTGAACGCGAAACCTTTTCCTCGGTAACAAGGCCTCCTAAACATAGCTATCAAGGAACATGGAGGATATTGAGGGAATGCAACATTCATGGAAATAGGTGTGCAGAACTATAGGTACGATAGTTTATCAATGTGGCACAAAATATTGATGGAAGAGAGTACTACGACCTCGATGGTTGGATCCTATGAGATTTCAAGCTTGGGCAATATGAAAACCAAGGGTGGAAAATACTTCCGGTCAGTCATCACTCTAAGAAACAATAGGATTTGGTCAAACAATCATAGCTGAGCATTCTAGAATTCTTTAGTAGGAGAGGGCCATCACATTTGGCAGCATAACAAGCCAACACCCAATCCACCTTGGCTCCACCTTCGCTTTGAGTTTGAAAATAGGTTAAGAGCACAATGGCTTCATGAAGAGGTTATCTCCATGGTTACATATGTGGAGGGGGTCATATACAGATCCATATTCAAGCAATAGAGGAGGGTGGATTCCCAGTACTCAAGTTCAACGAGAAGGTCAAGCAACAATGGTGGTTTTTCAAGGAGAAACCCCGCCTCACATCCAAGAGAAAATGGAGGAGCTGGAGGAAGAAATCTAACTGGAACGGACCTTAACACCAACTCAGGAGGTGGATGATGATATTATAACTTGGGTGCCTAAGATAGAAAGCTCGTGTGAGCGTGAATCCAAATATTGGAGAACGATGGAAATGTACTAGAATTTTAAAAAGCTTCTGCTTCAAATGTTATAAACACGTGAGGACACACAGAACGTTATCCAACTAAAACTGGATGGATTCTATTTTCTCCTTCGAGAGGTTCTGGCGCTACTCCCTTCCTCTACATCAACCACGACAACAATGAACGCACGTAATGGTAAGACGACAACACCAATCCCTCCCTTGGAGCCTCAGGCTCCCCCTCCAACTGAATAATTGTTTTAAATAGAAACTGGTGAAAATATATTAATAAAATTTCCATGCAAGCACGTAGAAGAATTATATTATTCATAATTAATATTGCGCTAGCTATACTATATAATGAAGAGATAGATCAAAATATCCAAGAAGACTTTTAATAATCGAGTTCTAGATTCCCTTGGATTCAAACTATTGAAAAAATAAATCCTTACAAATTATTTTCATAAGAATATACAGAAGAAAAACATAGTTAACAGACATGCCAAGCTATCCCATTGCTATATACGATATTATCCAAGGTGTTGTGAGAACCCTCTGCAATTCCCAATTCTTACTCTTTCTCTCTATGATTTCTACTTGATTTCCTTCCTATTGTTAATGGGTGAAAAGGATGAGGATTATTCTTTAATATTTATGCAAATGAGGGAGATTTATCTTCTCCTTACGTTGGATCCCCATTCTCCACACACAATAGAGGTGGGCCTTTTTTTAGAGGGTCCACCGAAACCCCAATAGATGGTTGAACCACTAAATAAGGAACTGAAACCACCCCAAGCGAAGATGAGCTTCCCTCGGGCGAGGTCACATTTCCTTTGGCTAAACTTTATGAATTCGTTTGTATTTTTTTGCGCAGTTAAGAATTATCAGTATGCCATTTTACTGAGTCTTCCTCCTCTCAGTCCTCATTTTCATCATCTTTTTTTTCCAACACTTTCAACATATTATTGGAAGGTCAAGATTGGGAAATATTGGATCCATTGGGATTTTTATTCTTATGCTTCCTTGAAACATGTTTGAATCCTCCTCTTTTTCTTCATCTTTTTTTTTTTTTATAGCACTTTGAACATATTATTGGAAGGGCGAGATTGGGAAATCTTGGACCCATTGGGATTCTTATTCTTATGCTTCCTTGAAACATGTTTGAATCCTTGATCCACGTTATTCTTGAATGGATGTGTTTCTTTGGCTTTAGGGCATCTTTTGGAGAAGTTCCCATAATCATGACAGATGTTACAATTGAAAGGTACTTGCTCATAACCTAGGACCTAGAGGTGACTCCAATGCTCCAGATTGAATTGCATCACCTCGGGAAGACCCTTTGAGAAATCAATTCTATATAGACTCTCGCACAAGTGAAAATATTACCCTTACGTTCTGCATGTGTAATTAAACGACCCAGACTATTTCCAATGGATTTGTAACAATATTCCCACCAAAAAATAATGGGGACTCACAAATTTTTTATCCAAACAAGAGCTGAGGAGATATCCATATTTGGGTTAAAGTCGAAAGTTCAGGGAGAAAGGAACAATTCCCTACATCCCATGAAGTAGGGCCCTAATATGAAGATAAGATCTTGGTCTTCAATGGTTTTGAAAATAAAAACAAACAACCCTTCTTCCAGAATAAAATGAAATGGGGCCATGCATAGACCAATTCTTGGAAATCCATTCTACAACTATTTTTAGACTTGACCAGAGGCCTCTAAACTTACCGAATAATCCTTGCTCCATGAGAATGATGGATTTTTGTTTTGCAACTGAGTGCCCTAAGTACAAAGTGGGGGTGGAATCGATCCTCTTGGAAACGAAACCCTTTCCAGTGAAAATAGGAGGCCCGCCCATGGAGAATAACTTAGAAATATGATAAATTAACACACGGTGAGGCAGAGCTCAGAAACTGTATTCATGAATGAGGATTGATTACACCATTATATAGGAAACTACTGTACTTAGTCAGTTACATCGAACCACAGATAACTAGACTCTACTTATGTTACTGACTCTATCAACTGACGCTTACAAATGACACTTACAACTGACTCTTACTCCGTTATTTCCAAGTCTCCCCCTTAATGGAGAATGGATTGAATTCTACGCCTAACATCTCCCTAAACAACTCAAACTTAATCTTTACAAGAGGCTTAGTGAAAATATCAACAACATTTTCACTAGTATTACAATACATAAGAGCTATTTCATTTGACTGCAACTTTTCTCTAACAAAATGAAACTGAGCTTCAACATGATTTG